>WSFP011345073.1:0-36417 GCA_009831015.1 Picea engelmannii | reverse complement strand
TTTTTGGCCATGTGTCCAAAATTGTTACATTTGTAACATTCCACTTCAGTGCTCAAAGATTCAAACCTGTTGTAACTTCTTCTCTGTGTTTCACTAGGTCTTCTTGAATAACCCCTTTGTGCATGGCTCTCAAAGTAGTTATTTTTCTTGTTGTTAACTCTGCAATTTACAGCTTTATGTCCAAAATTATTACATGCATAACATAAACCAAAAAATATAGTTTGATACCTGGTAGTTGAAGATCTTATGAAAGGAGGTGCTCTTATGAATCCTTCTTCTACTTGAGGCATGTCTATCTGTTGTTGATTCTGGAATTTGAATCTTCTCGGTGGAGGAGTGTCCCTGTAATCTTCATTGTATATCTTTTTATCCCCTTTGATTGTTTCTGCATAACTTTTTGGATTTGTTTATTTCTCTGTTGTTTTGGAGCTTGATCCCTTTTCTGTCTGATTGTATCCAAGTCCAGACTTGTCAAGATAAGATTTTTGACTGTTGATAATGTCATCTAGAACTTTTGATCTATTCTGCATATTTTTCTTTTGAATATCCTTTCTTAGTGTGACAATCTTTGCTTCCAGGTTTCCAATGATCCTGTCCTTTCCTTCTAGTTGTTCTTTGAGTGCTTCTTCAATTCTTTTATCTTGTTCTATTTGAACCTTCAATTTTGTGATCATTTGTTCTAGTTCCTGAGTGTCTTTTTTTCTTATCTAGTTCCACTTGTAGTTTCTTGTTTTTCTTCTTTTCTTTTTTGATAACTTCTATGACACTCATTAATTCTTCTTGGAAGTCAACTTCTGCCTCTTCAATTTCTTGTTCATATGCTTCTTCAAATTCTTCTTCGAAGTTTTATTTATTAGAGTCTTCTACTACCATGAATAGAACTCTCTCTGTTTCATTGTCACTGACTTCATCTTCATCTGATGATGAGATGTCTTCTTTGGTGAAAAAGTTTTTCTTGACAAATTTATTTGTAGTTCTTTTACCTTTATATGTTTGTCTGCCTTTTGAGTAACCTTCATCATTTCTCTTTTTCTTATGAGGACATTTGTTAGCAAAATGACCAATACCATCACAATTAAAACAAATTAAAGGAAGTTTACCTCTGTACTTACCGTTGGTTCCCTTGTTCAGTCTTTTGACGACGTTGGCCACTTCTTCATCATCTTCTGAGACGTCACTACTTCTGCTATATTCTTCTTGTTACTTTTCCTTTTGCTGTGATCTTTTGGATGCTTTGAAGACTGCTTCTTTTACATCTAGATTTTCCTGTTCAGTTCTCATCTCATATGCTATGAAGATTCCATGCAGTTCGTCCATGCTTATTAAGTTTAGATCCGATCTTTCTTCTAGTGCTGATATCTTAGGGTTGAATCTCATAGGAAGAGATCTTAGTACCTTTTGAACAATTACAGATACTTCGATTTCTTCTCCCAATCCTACGATTGCATTCACTATTTCATCGACTCGTAAGAAGTAGGCTTCAATATCTTCATCTTCCTTCATTTTTAGTTCGAACTGACCTCTGTAAGTTTGAAGCTTTGCTGCTTTGACTTTTGAATCTTCTTCATAAATATTTCGAAGCTTGTCCCAAATCTCTTTAGTAGATTTACAATGTGCAACTTTGGTGAATACCGTATCACTGAGACCATTCAAAAGTGCATTTATGGATTTGGAATTATTCTCACCGAGTTTCACTGCTTTGTCATTTGTTGGTGGAATTGCTGGTGCTATGTATCCATCTACAATTGATTTCCAAACTTGGAATCCCTGTGCCTGTATATATGTCTTCATCCTTATGCTCCAAAAAACATACTTTTGTCCATCAAACTGTGGTATTCCATTTTTATATGAGTTGGTACTCTCCATGATCTACCTTTCAGTGGTTAAACTGATTTCTGGAGGAACCTGCTCTGATACCAATTGTTGGATTACTAAGAGGGGGGGTGAATCAATAATAGTGTAATTATAATCTTTTTTCTTCAAATGTTATATCAATGTATAATTATTATCCAATAATGAGCAGTAAGAAATAAACAATCACACATATACAAAGTACACCAGTGTTTTACGTGGAAACCCAAATCGGGAGAAAACCACAGAATGTTTTTTCTTAAATGTCTTGAAGAATTACATTCATTGGAAGCACCAACTTGCTTTGTTTTCCAGCTACAACTGGAAGGAGGCTCCAACCCCCTAGTTTCTCAGGCTACAACCTGAGGGAAGCTCCAACTCCCCAATTCTATGGTTACAACCAGAAGGAGGCTACAACCCCCAATGTTCTCTGGCTACAACCGAAAGGTGGCTACAACCACCTGTCCTTGCCTCGTCCTGCCAACCTGAAGTAGAAGTAGAATGATGGAACCACTATCACACTATCACTGTGAGATATACCGCTGTAAACCTGTACCAATAAATCTGAACCATGCATCAACCTGTACCTCAACCCGTAAACAACCTATACCATAAACAAGTGCATCCAACCATGTACGAAGTATGTACCAATCATGTGTCAACTACTCATCAACTATGACTCATCAATATGTACCAACAGCATCAACTATACACTTCATGTATGTGCGCCAACTCATCAACTACTTGTCTCAACCATGTACTCAACATGTACCACAACCAAAAACCCTCATCAATTTCATCATCCAAATCTGATTTGTAGATATGTAATAGACTTTGTGTATATTATCACATTCCTGCAAACCTTCCTTAACTTTAAAAACAAGAGACTAGCATTTTCATCAAACTTTTCTTTAGTCTCACATGCCTAGTTTTGGATTAGTCAACAACCCTAACTTGAAGTAATCATAGCTTTGAACTTGTAATGTATAAAGATCTGAAACTGATACACAATGTTCTTCAGTGTGTTTTATGCAATTCCTCCAAGTGTCACTACTTGGAACCTCTCAGAAAAGAAGTTATAGCAAAAATGGCATACCTTGCTGAATTTAGTCTTATTCTAGAGAGCGACCTTGTAGAGCGGGCCCCACACAAAATATTTGATGAATTGATTTGAAACTGTTACAAAGAATACTAAATACTGTACCCTAACCAAAAAATTTGGTCTCATTGAATTTGGATCTGTTATGAAGAAATTATGACGTTTTTACCCGAAACACCTGATTTTGACTAGTTTCAGGACTGGCCACAAACCCTATTTTCCACGGAGTGTAACTCACAAAATACAATGACCCACAAGATGAATTGTTTACCACAGGTACTTGGATATGTTTTCTCACTTGCATAGTAATTTCAGGATTTGAGTCATTATAGAAACAAAGTTATAGTGAAAATGGTGAGATGACCTGTAAATAACATACCTTAGAAAGCACCATCAAAAGAATTTATCCTTCCTTGCATTTCGGCCTTCTTTTCTTCACTTTCCTCAGAATTTAGGCTTAGATATCATTTTGTTACCTCATAAACCTATATATATTCAATATTCTTAAGTGTTATTCAAATGAGAGAACCTTGCCTCTTATTTATACTCTCCAAGTAGCTTCCTTAAAAACATATTCTAGGTCACTTGGCCCACTTTCCTTATTTTAGGGTTGGGTCCACTTCTACTTTCTCCATTAAATTTATTATTGAAATAATTTATTTTATATTCACTTTGAATTATAATACACTCATCACTTCACTTTATTATTTACCTTTTAAAATATCTTAAACCACTTTGACTACTTTGACCTTTTGGGGCTTCTAGATGACATATGAGGGTCCTCCAACTTCGTAAGGTCATAACTCTCAAACCGTGAGGAGTTATGTGATGTTATACATACCAACATAAATGGCATGACATGTACTATCCATATAGAATAGTATTATCTGAAAATATATCATAACTCATACCGTTACCCATCAACCAAACTTGGGTCCATTACCCAAACCTAGGGTCTTCAACTTCTCATGGCCATAACTCTCTAACCGTGAGGAATTATGTGACGTTACACATACCATTGGAAATGACATGACAAGCACTATCCATATAGGATATTTTCTCTAACAAGTTCACTTTCCTTCATCTCATTATTCCACAACTAAGCATGGGTTCTCTTACTCCACAAAGCGTCTTCCCGTGAGGGCTTTCACCATAAGGGGACCACTTTGGAGTTCATCCATATTTACTTCTTAACAACCATGAAAAAACAATAATGAGTCATATTTACATCAAACAATATTGGGTCCATTACCCAAACCTTTGTGCTACGGGGCTTTCTTCAAGGGTTGACATCAATGACAACCAACCTTAATCAACATCTAGGTCCTGTCGCACTTCACGACTTTAGAATTTTTCCTTTATTGCTCCCCATTCCTTGTCATCAATATTTTGGTATGCCGAACCCCGAAATACTGAAATGCTGGTATCCCACTTCCAAGGAGATCAACGGTTGTGGATATCTCCTTGATCAGATGGCTGGTGCGATTTAGCGTACTAGGAGTTCATGATGTTTGATCTTGAACTCTTTACCTCCTATACCTTCCAGACCCTGAATTACTGAAATGCCGAAATGGTTTTCTTCCCCGAGATTTTGTGAACTGGGAGTTTGAAACTTTTGATTCCAAATCACTGTCTCCTCGAGATCCCGGATCTCGAAATGACGAAATGCTCCTCCAAAGGTATTTCCCGTTTCACGTTTTCAGAGCTTCTTATGTGGAGCACTCTACTCCTTGTCAACAGGAATGCCAACATGCTGATTCCCGAAATTCTTACAAATATCCTGCTGCGACTTGTGGTTTCGGGCTTTCCTCCCCCCTGTGTCCTGATCACTCATCCTCAGGACCTCCAAAACCTCGAATTCCGAAGTTCTGAAATTTTGACCTTGTCACTCTTCGCCTTTATACATGAAACTCTTTTCGCGTTTCGGGGATTTGATCAACCAAAGGTTTCGTCCACACTTTGGACTTATGACCCCTGAAATGCCGAAATGATCTCGACAGTCCAATGATCGAAATCAACGGTCCACGTTAAATCCTACCTTTCGAAGGTGGATCTGTCCAACGCTTAACTTACCCTGCAACTTTCTTGGATCCTACGGTCCTCACTATTTCAGGAGTTCTCCTCAGAGAATTCTAACTTTTCAATTTCCTCCTCAAGAACCTCTGGCTCAAAATCGACTCTGCGATCCTTCTCTGGGGCGTGACTTCTGCACAATGACTTGAGCTTCCTGTTTTCTCTTGAATGATTCAAAGGCCCTAACCCTTCTGATCTTTCTTCACAAACTCAGGTCTTCAAGGAGACTCCTGCACGCACTCCTTGCGAAAATCCTTCAAATACTTCAGCGTACTTGAACTCACGACTTTGTGCACTTTCTCTGCAACAACAGTCCTTCAATCTCTCAACCTTAGTTGATAAGTTCTAAGGTCTCGACCGGCCTGCGCACACCTTGCATAGCTTCTATGCTTGTCTTGCACTTCTGCTGAAATGAGAACAACGATATCCCTCCTGAGATTTCAGAGATAAACTCTAAACCTTCATCAACGCACTCCTTGCGGACGTTTCACTACACTTCTTGTAGGAAATCTCTCACTCAGGAAGAGAAATAATTTAAACTCATTCTCTCTCTCTCTCAGACTTCAAACACTTAACATGAAATCATACATACATAGCATAACAACAAATGCATGACAGAGAGAATAAAACAACCATAAGCAGATCAATTAGCATGTATACACAGAAAGCATCATAACACCATGAATCTGAATCAAAGCTTCATATATTAATTCAGAACTTCTGTACATGGATTCTTCTCTACAACTCTCCTCTTCTCTATGCTAATGTGCTTAATTGATCTAATTCTGATTGATACAATGATACAAAGATGAGAGTGTCTATAGTCACTTTCCCTCCTGTTCCTAAAACTGTCTAATCTGGAATTTAAATCTACCTACTTTCATTAACTGGGCATAAATGCCTTTTACATCGACAGATGAGAGCAGATTGCTCAAGATCTATTTACAATCACTTATTCATAAATGCGCGTATGCCTTCCTTAACTATTTCATTAATATTCCTTCCTTAGTCTTTCAAAATATTTCAAAACATTTTTAACATGTGCAAAAATGTGTTGCACTCATCCCAGCTGTCTTCTGCCTTCGCGCTCGCTTGCTACTGGCGATGCTCCTGCATCATACTCCCTCACTTGAAAATTTTCATGGACTCCTGTTCATGAGTTCTTGCATGGGTTGTCCATGCTTCTGAATTTCTGCTTCATTCTCCCAACTGGCATCTTCAACTAGATGTCCCTTCCATTTGATCAAGTATTCAAAATACTCTTTTCTCCTGGTCCTCTTGCTGATTCTCTTGTCAAGTATACTTTCCATCTTTGGCTTTTCAGCTATAGGCATTTGTTTAGTCCACTAAACCTCTGTCTGTTCACTGTCTGCTCTTGCTTCTTCAGCTCTGTAAGGGTACAAATATGAGATGTTTAATATCGGTGAAATTTCGATCCCATTGGGTAATTCGATCTCATATGCATTTGCCCCAAATTTCATTACGATCTTGCATGGTCCAATCTTCTTCATTTTCAGTTTGTTATATGTTCCCCTTGGGAACCTTTCTTTCCTCAGATGTGCAAGAATTAGATCACCAACTTCAAATTGAAGTTCTCGCCTGTGTTGATCTGCTCTGTGTTTATACTCTTGACTCGAATTTCGCAAACGTTCCCTCACTTGGCTGTGAAGTTCCTTCAATGCTTCTGCAAAATCCTTTGCACTAGCACTTCTAGTTTCATTCTGTTCTGAATCCTTCAATTCTGAAATGCCCCTTGGCTGCATTCCATACATAATTTGGAATGGACTCCACCCTGTGCTTCTGTTGAGTGAATCATTGTAAGCAAATTCCGCCTGTGGCAGAATGTGATCCCATTGACTGTGGTATTCAGTCACTAGGCTCCTTAGCAAATCTCCCAAGCTCATGTTCACAACTTCTGTTTGCCCATCCATCTGAGGATGATAAGCTGATCTAAATGAAAAATTTGTCCCTAGCTTCTTCCATAAAGTCCTCCAGAAATGTCCCACGAACATGGTGTCTCGATCTGAAACTATACTTCTTAGTAAGCCGTGAAGTCTGACAACTTCCTTGAAAAACAGGTTCGCAATATGAGTTGCGTCGCTGGTTTTCTGACATGGTATAAAATGTGCCATCTTTGAAAATTTGTCTACCACCACAAAGATTGAATCAAATCCTCTTTCCGTTCTTGGCAGCCCCAATATAAAATCCATGCTCACTGCATCCCATGGCCTCTCAGGTATGGGTAATGGCTGGTATAACCCTGCGTTCTGCCTTTTTCCCTTTGTGTGCTGACAAATTCTACATCTGTCCACAAATTTCTCATCATCCATCCTCATTCCTAGCCAAAAAAATAAGCCATTAGGTTTTGAGAACGTCTTATCATGACCGAAGTGTCCGACCAATCCTCCACTGTGTTTTTCTTTCAACTGATTCTCCCTCATGGAGCATTTTGGAATACATAACTGATTTCCCCTAAATAATAATCCATCCTAGATCATATATTCGGTCCACTATTTTCTGTCCCTGAGAATTGGATTCTCAGATGCTTCATACCTCTTTAAAATCTGGATCGTCTCTGTACATTTCTTTGAGATTATCAAAACCCAAAGTTTTGACTCTAAATTCCTGCATAAGCAAACATTTCCTGCTCAAAGCATCAACAACTTTATTAGCAGTTCCAGAAATATGTTTAATTACAAAAGTAAAATTCTGCATGTATTCAACCCATTTAATATGTCTTTGGTTCAACTTCTCCTGTTGAGTCACGAATTGTAAAGCATGATTATTGCTGTACAAAACAAACTCTTTAGAAACCAAATAATGCCTCCATTTCTTCAGTGCTTGTATGACTACATAAAATGCCTTGTCATATGTGGAGTACTTAACCTTCTCTTCATTGAGTTTCTCACTAAAGTATGCGATCGGTCTGTCATCTTGGCTTAAGACCGCTCCAATTGCAAATCCACTAGCATCACACTTGACCTGAAATGTCTTACTGAAATTTGGCAACACCAGAATTGGTTGTTCAATAATCTTTTTCTTCAACAAGTTGAAACTTTTTTCTGCTTTCTCTATCCAATGAAAATATTTGTGTCTTTTCTTCACCGTGTCCATCATTGGTGCACTAATCCCACTAAAATTTCATATGAATTTCCTATAGAAACTAGCTAATCCATGGAAGCTTCGAACCTAAAATACACTTTCCGGAGATGGCTAATTCTTAATTGCCTCTACCTTATCTGAATCCATTTTCATCTCATCTGCAGAGATAACAAAACCCAAATAAATGAGTTCGGTCCTCATAAATGTTGATTTCTTCATATTTATCAACAACTTCATCTCCTCATCATTGTAGCTAACTGCTTCAAGTGTTTTGTTTCTGTCTTGCTGAAAATTAATATATCGTCAAGATATACGATGGCAAACTTCTCGATAAACTCTTTCAGGACTTCATTCATCAATCTCATGAAAGTATTGGGTGCATTTGTTAAGCCAAATGACATAACAAGCCATTCATACAACCCCTCATTCATCTTGAAGGCTGTCTTCCATTCGTCACCTTCTCTCATATGAATTTGATGATATCCGCTTTTCAAATCAATCTTTGAAAACAAATTTGCTCCACTCAAGCAATCCATCAAATCATCCATCCTTGGTAATGGAAATCTGTATCTGATGGTAATCTTATTGATTTCCCTCGAGTCTGTACACATTCTCCAGCCTCCATTTTTCTTTGGGATGAGTACTGTTGGAACAACGCATGGACTCAAGCTCTCTCTAATCTATCCTTTGTCCATTAAATCCTGGACTTGTCTTTTGACTTCTTCATTTTTCTGTGGTGTTAACCTGTACGCTGCTTTGTTTGGTAAACTGACTCCAGGTATAAGATCAATGTGATGACTTATACTTCTGATAGGTAGCAACGAACGAGGTAGTTCATCCACTACTATATCAACGAACTCTTCCAGCAACTTTTGGATTTCCTCTGGTAAATTATCCACTCTTGTATTGGTTAAAACAATTCTAGGCTTCCTGACCACAATGAATTGTGTATCTTCCTTCTTTTTAACCTCCTTAAGAAGTTCCTTCCCACTCATGAGAAGTACAGTGTTGCTCACTTCTGGTTTCACTTCTTTATCCTTAATCGACAACAACATGTGAGTTCTCCCATTCTTCTCCAGGGTGTATGTGTTCTGTCTCCCATCATGAATTACATTTCTGTCATATTGCCATGGTCTACCCAGAAATAGATGACAAACATCCATGGGAATGACATCACATAAAATTTCATCCTTATATCCTCCTATTTTAAATTTAACTAAACACTGTTTAGTGACATTTACCTGATGTCCTTTTTGTAGCCATGAAACTCTGTATGGGCTTGGATGTTCAATAGTCTCCAACTCTACCTTTTCTACCATCTCTATAGAAATGAGATTGTCTGTGCTACCACTGTCCATGATGACTTTGCATACCCTGTCTTTGGTCTTGCAAGTAGTCTAAAAAAGTCTGTTCCTTTGGGCTGGGTTCTTTGCCTCCTTCTCTGGTGTTAAGAGAACTTTTCTCATCATAAGTGATCTTCCGCCCTTAGCATCTTCTGCCTCAAAATTCCATCTTTGTGCTTCGGAAATGTGAGTTTCACCACCGTCTTTCTTTCTGTTTGGACATTCATAGGATTTGTGTCCAATTTTCCCACAGGTAAAGCATTTTATTTCTCCACCTCTGTCTCTTCCTCTTCCTCTTCCTCTGGTTCGAGGAAAAGTATTTCTATCAGCATACTATCCTCTCTGTGAGCTTCCACCTCTCTCAGTTTGAGTTTGAGGTTTCTTCCACTCTTCTTTAGGTTTCTGATTCCTGTCTTGGGCAATTGTTTTCCCTCTGGCTTGACTTCTGCCTCGGCCTCTCTGACCTTGCTTCCGGCTCATCTTCTCTTTAGCTTTCAGAGCCATCTGATAAGAATCCTCCACATTCCGAGGGCTCATCATGCTCATCTCATCCTGAATGTCATATCGCAGACCATTCATGTACCTAGAAACCTTTTCATCATCACTTTCCTGATGACCTGCTCTGATGTTGATCTTGTAGAATTCTTTAGTGTACTCTTTCACTATCATAAACTTATGTCTCAAGTTCTGCATCCTCTGAAACAGAGTGATTTGATAATCCTTGGGTATGAATTTGGCTTTCATCTTCGCAACCATTCTATCCCAACTTTTGATTTTCTGCTTGCCTTTGCAGCGTCTGTTAGCTTGTAGTTCATCCCACCATAATGTTGCATGCCCTTTAAGTTTAGTAACAACATGTTTAACCATTTTGTCTTCATCGACATCCTCATAGTCAAAATATTTATCTAGAGCTCTAATCTAGTCTAGAAGCTCTTCAACGTCCAGGTTCCCCTCATACATGGGACTCTCCATTTTTGCCCTGACACCTATCCTTGCAACAACCCTGAATAGGCATTCATCTCCTGCATCTTTGACTGCGAATTCTTCTCCTTCGTTTCAAGCTTCATTTTCACTTTCAGCCTTGCTGATATCCCTAGCGTTGACTCTGCGCCTTTGCGCTGTCTCCATGGCATCAAGCCTAGCACATAGTTCACGTATTTCCCTTTCCACTGCTGGATCAGGCATTGGTCTGTCTATTCTTCTCGGCAACATGGATGTAAATATTTTATCTTTTCTCTGCTACAGAAAGAAAAGAACTCTTACTTGCTCTGATACCACAGTGACACAGACCCCCAACCCTCAGGTCAGAGTCCGCACAGGATCTTTCAATTTCGGCCCCTTAGAGTCTGACTGGCTCTTCAATTTCCCCTTTGGGAAATTTATTCATACACACAACTGAGTGTATGTCACAGGTCCTTCTAAGTTATTCTCACATGATCTTTGCACTGGCATGAACTCCATGATCAACACCCAACTGACATTGGGACTTCCCCTTTTCCTTTCAGGATATCGGATTTCACGAGTTCGCGAATCCTATTGTCAAGCACCTTACCTCTTCGACCTCTGAAACTAGAAATACCAAACACTAGACCCTTCTCACCACTGACTTCAGCTTTCCGCTCTTCGCGATTTCGGGAGTTGCGATGATGTGCAACTCTGTCTCTTGACTCCCGGAGTCCCAAAATCCTAAGTACCAAAATCCTGAAAGTCCACTCTAAGTCCTGTCACACTTCACGACTTCGGAATTTTCCCTTTACTGCTCCCCATTCCTTGTCATTAGTATTTCAAGTATGTCGAACCCTGAAATACTAAAATGCTGGTATCCCACTTCCAAGGAGATCAACGGTTGTGGATATCTCCTTGATCGGACGGCTGGTGCGATTTCACGTACCGAGAGTTCGTGACGCTTGATCTCAAACTCTTTACCTCCTATACCTTCCAGACCCCAAATTACCGAAATGCGGAAATGGTTTTCTTCCCCGACATTTCGCGAACCGGGAGTTCAAAACTCTCGATTCCAAATCACTGTATCCTCGAGATCGCAGATCTCAAAATGTCGAAATGTCGAAACGCTCCTCCAAAGGTATTTCACGTTTCATGATTTCGAAGCTTCTTATGTGGAGCACTCTCCTCCTTGTCAACAGGAATGACGAAATGTTGATTCCCAAAATTCTTACAAATATCCTGCTGTGACTTGTGATTTCGGGCTTTCCTCCCCCCTGTGTCTCGATCACTCGTCCTCAGGACCTCCGAAACCCTGAATTTCGATGTTCCGATATTTTGACCTCGTCACTCTTCGCCTTTATACACGAAACTTTTTTCGTGTTTTGGGGATTTGATCAACCAAAGGTTTCGTCCACACTTCGGACTTATGACCCCCGAAATGCCGAAATGATCTTGACGGTCCAATGATTGAAATCAATGGTCCACATTAAATCCTGCCTTTCGAAGGTGGATCTGTCAAACGCTTAACTTCCCCCACAAATTTATTGGATCCTACGGTCCTCGCTATTTCGAGAGTTCTCCTCCGAGAATTTCGACCATTCAGTTTCCTCCTCAAGAACCTTTGGCTCAAAATCGACTCTGTGATCCTTCTCTGGGGCGTGACTTCTGTACAATGACTTGAGCTTCTTGTTTTCTCTTAAATGATTCAAAGGCCCTAACCCTTCTGAGCTTTCTTCACAAACTCAGGTCTTCAAGGAGACTCCTGCACGCACTCCTTGCGGCAATCCTTCAAATACTTCAGCGTACTTGAACTCACGACTCTGTGCACTTTCTCTGCAACGACAGTCCTTCAATCTCTCAACCTTAGTTGATAAGTTCTAAGGTCTCGACCAGCCTGCGCACACCTTGCACGGCTTCTGTTCTTGTCTTGCACTTCTGCTGAAATGAGAACAATGGTATCCCTCCTTAGCTTTCAGAGATAAACTTTGAACCTTCGTTAATGCACTCCTTGCAGACGTTTCATTGCACTTCTTGCAGGAACTCTCTCACTCAGGAAGAGAAAAAATTTAAACTCATTCTCTCTCTCTCTCAGACTTCAAAAACTTAACATGAAATCATACATACATAGCATAACAACAAACACATGATAGAGAGAATAAAACAACCATAAGCAGATCAATTAGCATGTATACACAGAAAGCATCATAACACCATGAATCTGAATCAAAGCTTCATATATTAATTAAGAACTTTTGTACATGGGTTCTTCTCTACAACTCTCTGCTACAACTCTCCTCTTCTCTATGCCAATGTTCTTAATTGATCTAATTCTGATTGATACAATGATACAAATATGAGGGTGTCTATAGTTGTTTTCCCTCATGTTCCTAAAATTGTCTAATCTAGAATTTAAATCTACCTACTTTCATTAATTGGGCATAAATGCCTTTTACATCGATAGATGAGAGCAGATTGATCTAGATCTGTTTACAATCACTTATTCATAAATGCGCGTATGCCTTCCTTAACTATTTCATTAATATTCCTTCCTTAGTCTTTCAAAATATTTCAAAACATTTTCAACATGTGCAAAAATGCGTTGCGCTCATCCCAACTATCTTCCGCCTCCGCACTCACTTACTGTTGGCGATGCTCCTGCATCAAAAGAAATTAGTATTCATGTCTTCTGAAGCCAACCAGTTTATCCTACTCGTTTTCCTCCAAGTTTCCTCATCCTGTCTTAGTAGAACCATTTTCCTCTTTTATTTTTCTAGTACCCACACTCTGTCTTCCTCCTTCTCAAAACCCCCTGGAAAATTAGTGTACATTGTATCCAATTCAATTTCAATCTTTACCAACTCTTCCTTTGCTTCAAGTTTTTTATTTCATTCCCAGTTTATCACTATAGACTTAAGTAACTTTAGCTTTTTAACTAATGAATCCATAGGATTTAAAATCTCATTTCCCAATAGTCCATTCCAGTTTTCTCTCACTAAATTTACAAACTTTGGTTCCTCAATCGAAACAGAGTTAAATTTAAAAGGGTAGCATACCTTTCCTTTATCTTGTTCCAAATGGAGGATCACAGACATATGATCAAAAATATTTGAATTACTTACCCAAGTTCTGTATCTGACCCCTGACAACGCTATATCCTCTGAAATAAAAAATCGGTCCAATCTCTTAGAAATGTAGTCGTGGCCTCCTCTGACATTTCTACAGGTAGGGAGTAGTTTTAAAGGCTCAACATACACCAGCCCCTCAACTTGTATCAATTGGCTAAAATAAAGTTGTAAGGGATTAGCTCTAGCATGGGCTCCCGACATTTCTTTGTTTGAGGTAGTAAAGTTTAGTTCGCCCCCCAGAATAATATTTTGTTCATTGAGAAGCCCATCCCTTTTAATAACATCCCAAAATACCTCTCTGTCATAATAAGGTCCATAGAAATTTATCAAGTTCAGTCTTTTATTTAAATCTTTATCTACTCCATCCAACAATATCCTTACAGGGGTCCAAAAAGTAGGAAATTCATCTTTTCTTGGATTCCAGGCAGTTAAAAGTCCACCTGAGAACCTTGAAGAATCCACTCCATAGAAATACCAAGAAGGAAGTAACTTGACAAAAATTTCTCTTGCTTTTTCTTCATAGACCATAGTTTCTTGGATAAATAAGACATTTGCTTTTGTTGACTCTAGAAACCTTTTGAGGGCTAGAAACTTCAAAGTTCCCCCCACTCCCCTAACATTTAGAGTTGCAACAATCAGTTTTTAACCCTCGCCAGAGATATTTGACCTCTAAGCGCCCCAGGTCCATCAATCATCGTTAAACTGGTAGTAGCAAAATTCCCCTTCTCTTTCCCTAGATTCCTCGCACTTATGGTTTTAAGCGGGGAAAATTGTTTCTCCAGACTTCCATGAACCACTCATTTCAATAATGCAGCTTCTCTCACCGAAATGTGAGCAGACTCACGCCTTCCAATATCACCCTTCCCATTCTTTTATAAAGTCTTTGGTACAGGTTCCCCCCCATCATAAATCGCCAGAGGAGACCGGGTACGAATATCTCTATAGGTAGGTATAAAATTAATTAACGATTCATCTATCTCAAAGAGTACAATCAGGGATTTTAGACAATTATCACTCTGGGTTTTTGTAGAACCTACACCAACTCCACTAAGAAAATAATCCTGTATACGTAAACGATAAATCTCAACTCTCCCCTCCAAACCCTCATGAGGCTTTTCTACAGGGTTTTCCAAAGAAATAGTAGTGTAGTCCAGACTCCCTTCAATCCCTACAGACCCGGGCTTTAAGAACAATGCCAAAAAAGGAGCATCAAAGCTACCCCTTCCCCCAATAAAACCATCTGGCTACCCATTCTGTATCACAGACCTATCTTCCACAATCCTAGTAGTTAGAGTAGCCCTCTCCGTAGCGTAGTAGGACAACCCTCACCCACACAATTAGTAAAGCCTCCAAGACTGGTGGTTTCCTCCCCCCTCCACCAACTCACTTGATTGAGACACAGTCAACACCAGCCAAGAAAAACTCCCCCCTCCCATAGTGCTTCCTACACCCTTCCCTTCCAAAACCCTCGTACCAAAGGGTTCTTTTTAAGAATCTACCTAATTTCCCTCCCCGCATAGCTCCCTTAAACCCTTTGTATTATCTACACATCTAGGGTTCCATACAACCCCTAGCCTCTCCTTAGATACATTCTCTAAAATGGAAGACTCCTTCCCTAAATTCTTCCTCCAAATAATATCACTGACAGATAGTGAAGAAGTAAAATTAGAGCACAATAGGTTTGACTTACCAATCCCTGTGTCATTATCCGATCCCATAGAAAGCAGGGTTTCTGTCCAGTATTCAATAGATGAGTTTGTGATTGTAGGTTGTACAGTCAATTCCATTTCGTCATCCACATCATCCCATCCTAGCATCTCTTTCATTATGAACCCATTGCACTGATGTCGCAGGTGCCCCGTTTCCTTGCACACTGCACACCTGGAAGGAACCCCCAAATAATCCAGCCTCTATTGAATCACATTTCCACTCCATACAATATCCAGTTCGATCGATAAACCTTCATTCAGATCAATTTCCACCATCTATTTCCCCATCCTTCTATCTGACCCTATCAATATATTTGAATCAACATATAGGAATTTTCTGATAACATTCCCAATATCCTTACATGCCTCCAAGTTCTAGATTACAAGCGGACACCCAGGCAACAAAACCCACAAATGTCTAAAACATATATGCTCCTTCTCCAGATTGAAAGCACAGTGCCAACGCATTAACATTTGACTGTCATTATTCACCACCCAGACCGTTTTCATTACCTCCTCTGCATCCTCTGGAGATTTAAAAAGAAAACAGTACCAGCCTTTGGTCAGTATATACACCTCCAACGAATATCCCATAACGGAGCCCCAATTATCAGCTGCCCATCTATGTATATCTCAAGCCGCCATCTCCCAATACCCAAATTTTCCAACCAACCCCCGTGAAGCATAGGTTCCAACTTCCTTCATCCCAATATCCCGACTGAGGGTTATAGTGAGTTTAAGTTTTTTCACCCTCCACACCTTTAAACCTGCTCGCACATTTGCCTCCCCTACTTCTGTTAAACCCATTACTAAAAACATCATAATTCCCTTTACTTATAATCAATAAATAAGATGTAATGTATTATATTATGTACTTGTGGTACATAAATAAAATATGTTATCCATGTTTAGGTGAAAGGGCGAAAATAGGAATTGTATCCATCAAAATCTCATTTCTTTTTATAAATCTTCCCTTTACTTATAATCAATAAAAAAATGTATTATATTATGTACTTGTGTATTATATTATGTACTTGTGGTACATAAATAAAATATATTATCCATGTTTAGGTGAAAGGGAAGAAATAGGAATTGCATACCATCAAAATCTCATTTATTTTTTTCATAAATTTCATTTCTTTCTATAAGTAGGAATTGCATTCATTAAAATATTTATTTTATTTGGAATTTTAGTATGATATTAATAATTTTATATAGATATCATTTTTTGGACTAAGTGGATAGTTTATTTAAGGTATAATATTTGTTAAGGTTTTGCAAATGGAATAGAAAACTAAGTGGGTTTGATTGTGGGAAAACTCCATGGTTAAACACACCAGAGACATCTTGGGATGGGTGACCACTTGGGAAGTCTTGGTCCACCTGGGAAGTCTTGGTTATCTAGTGCAAGCCCCAAAAGTGATGATTGATGCTATGCAATTCATTTCATTCCCACTTCTTCACCCCGTGAGCATCACTAGATGAAGTGAGTGTTAAGTGGGCTATTCAAATCATGAGAATTATTGGTCAATTGTGACTAATACTCATGGATATGGGTCATAGATTAATGACTTACTCTACGTTAATCCCCAAAATAATATCTAATATGTTTCATTGCGAAAGCTACTCTATGCTTAAATATTAAGAGTGAAGGGAGATCTAATTGGATAGTTCATAAGGAACACTACTTGCTAAAGTTTTGTGAATGAGGTAGTAAGCTAAGTGGGCTTGATTGTGGGGAAAACTCTACAGTTAAGCGTGCTTGAGCTAGAGGCGTCTTGGGATGGGTGATCACCTAGGAATTCCTGGTTACCAGGTGCAAGCTGTGGAAGTGATGATTGATGCTATGTGATTCATTTTGTTGGTTTCAATCCCACTTCTTCATCCCTGTGAGCATCATCTGATCCAAGGATAAGGGTTATAGGTCATAGATTAATGACTAATACTCATAGATATGGGTTATAGGTTATATATTAATGACTTACTCTACTCAATTAATCTCAAATATGTTGCACTGCAAAATCCCTTGGATACTTAAGTTTAACTAGTTTAAAATGAAATAAAAAATCATAATTTATATAAGTTTTTTAAATAACCATAAAATTTATTTTGATGAGAATGAAGGAGAAAGATGTATGGTGTCCTATTTCACATGTTATCATCATCAATAGTATCAAATAAAATATTATATTCTTAAAAAGATAAGACTTATAAAAAAACAGACTTTGATCTCATTCTTAATTAGATTACATTAATATTGTCTCTTTCAAAGTTGTAGAGAAGTGTATTTCAAACAAGGGTAGTTGCGGAGCAACAAGTCCTTGCTAAGAAATCAGAAATATCACTTCCCTAAAGTCAGGGACTTGCTTCTTCGATATTCGTACACATGTCTCCAAATCTGAGTGTGCGATATTGATTATGATAGAAACAAAAGTTCCAAACTATATTCTGGGCTAACCCCAAGGAACATTGTATGTATGGTTTAAAACCCTAATATTGAGGATACATGCATAGTGAAATTCTTAGCAATGAAGAAATCATGAGCAAACTATAATTTAAGTTGAACCATAATATCGTTCTATCGTCTTATCATTGTTCAAATTTGATAATGGATGATGGGTCGTATTGTTGTTCAAATTTGACAATAGATATATATAGTCGCCAACTCGCCCTAACTCTTATTCACATTCATTAATTTCCATCGACGTGTTGGATGGAGGGCTAGGCAACAGAGGAGCATTCGTTAATTGCGATGGAGGCAAGGGTAGACAGAGCGCTTGGGTGGGAGAGGAGTGCCAGAAAGGGAAGACTGGATGGGATGGTGTCCTTGGCTAGCCATGGATGCGGGGCAGAGTTAGATTATATGTGTGTTGTGAAGTTACCGACTACCAAGTTGGTAGGAAAATAAGACTGAGTATTGAAGGGAAAGTAATTGCGTGTGACAGTATGGCATTTTTCTTGTCAAAGCATGGTTAAATGCATATAGCTCCATCCAATGCTTATGCTATTTTCTTTGAGTTTTAAAATTGTTTTTCAACGCAAATAGGTCCATGCACAAATAATGACATATTTTGAAAAACCGATAGTTATTATTATATCATTGCTTATCTAAGGACGAAGATATAAAAATGGGTCAATTATTTCATGATTATGTGTATGGATTTCTGCACTGATATTTTGAAAAACCGATAGTTAATATTATATCATTGCTTATCTAAGGACGAAGATATAAAAATGGGTCAATTATTTCATGATCATGTGTATGGATTTCTGCAATGATTTTAGAGGAGATGTAACGCTGCTCTCAATAAAATCTTGAGTGAATACCTTATTAGTCCCTGCCCTTTGGGCTGGTAGGGACTATAGTAAATGGTTTTGTGTGTTTCTATTAATCAGTCCCTGCAAACCGATGTTTTAACCTAAAGTTTTGGCAAGTAGATAAATTTCCGCAGCTACATTTCATTTTTTACCCAAAGTTTTTGGTTTGAGCTCTTATTTGGCCTCATATTGAGTCAAAACATAGGAAAGCTGTCACATAGTTGGCAAAGTTTTGAGAGAGTTTTGAGCTATAGGAATTAATGCTAGACCTGATGTCTAGTATTAGTTCCAGACATTAAATGTTTAGGTTTTTTTTGGCATGTTTATTAGTCCCTCTCAAATGCATAGATGCCACTGTTATGCTCCAGCAATGCTCTACCAATGACACATACTGCTCCACCAATGACATTGGTCAATGTCAAACACCATGCTTGATGACACTGGTCTATGCTCCATGACACGACAATGGTTTTCTCCTTCTCCTTCCTAGAATAAATACCTTCTTCTCATCTCAGTCGCCATTCATTTCTGGTTCCATAACTAGTACTCTCCTTAGTGACCTGTTTATACATAGGGTTCAGTCGATGGTTTGTTGCAATCCCATCAACAAGAAAAGTCTGCATAAATCCTAGCAACATGAAGAGCAACTTCATTCCTCCCACCACCTCCCTACAACCTAGGACCTATGATTGATGAAGCCCAATCGAAAAGAAAGCATTCTCCTGATGAGAAATTACTTGCCAAAGCCGAAGAGACTCACCTTCTTGCAAATACCCAATGCAAGCATCACCGCCTGGATCCTAGAAGAGTAATGGAACTTGGGGCCCTCGTGTGCCATGCTCCATTCAGGAAGAGTAGTTTTGTTCCTCCCACCACCTCCCTACAACCTGGGACCTGTGATTGATGAAGCCCAATTGGAAAGAAAGCATTCTCCTGATGAGAAATTACTTGCCAAAGCCGAAGAGACTCACCTTCTCGCAAATACCCAATGCGAGCATCACCACCTGCATCCTGGAAGAGTAATGGAACTTGGGGCTCTCATGCGTCATGCTCCATTCATCTGGATGCTTCCTGGTGGTCTCCACAAAATTCTTGAGAGAATAGTACTTCACTATTCTTCCACAAAGGTTGTCCAATGCAACATCCGTGACGAGCAGCAGGGTCTTATGGGAGGCGTTGCAAAGGGAAAAATCCATGAAATGAATGGCATCATAGATGTACATCATAATTGGGATGTTTTCCCTATATGGATGGAAGAAGCACCCGACTCTCTTAGCGCATGAATGCAAGAGTGGTCTTGGAGCCCACGCTGTCTTGTAAACCCCTGTGCAGGCATTTTTGAGTCGGATTACCATCTTGTGGGAATCGATCAACTGTCTGTGGGTTTTGAGCAGCAAGATGTCATTGTTACCCACCACGGTGCAGATCTAGTAGAGTTGCTCGGTTCGTATCTCCAGAGTCCAGGTGGATTTTTTTTATATATGTACGCAATGAAGAAATCACATAGTCACACAATACATAGGCATATGGTTCCTAGTGAGAGCGGATTTATATCAATGGAACTTGGTATCTACACTTAAAATTTGTAAATGCATGTATGGTTCCTGGTGAGAGCAGATTGATATCACTGGAACTTGGTAAATACACTTAAATTTGTAAATGCGTGAAAGGCAGAGTATATATTGTAAATGCGTGAAAGGAGGAGTATATACATGCACCACATCTTTCAAATCACGAGCCATTTGGCTAGGGGAAAACACCCAGCTACTATCAAAACACCCAATTGTTATCAAAATACAAGACATTGTTGTCAGCTGTCAGTTTATCTGAATGCTTCTTCCCACAGTTTCTATTTTTATTTAATTAAATTTTAAAAAACACTAAAAAGTTTTTTGTTTGTCGATTTCCATGCATAAACATGGAACTCTAGTGCAGGATTTATAACTTTATCTTCCAATGGAATCCCTCAATTAATTCAAATGAAGAAGAGAGGCTTCAGCTACTCACTGCCTGCACAGTAACTGCAAGTATCGACATGATTTTGCAAGCAAAATAAATTTTATCACGTAAATGACCCTTCAGCTTCTCACCATCTTCACTTCAATAGAAAACTCCACTTCAAATATTTACATTTATTCATTCAAGATGGTCATCTCTTTGACGTCACATACAAATCACCGCCATACTTGAAAATCTCGTCCTGGATATGGTTGATGGAGGTTTCAGATAAATTTATTGTAGAAGACATTCTGAGTTCTAAGGTTCTATGCCCAACATTCTGTTATTTTTTAATCTTATGTTTTAATTTGTTAAGAAAATGTAGAATTATATATCTTCTTGATTTTTTTTCCTTAATTGTGTTATCTGGTTGGTGCAAATTCCCTATTTAAGCTTAATTAATTTATATGTCTAGGTTTTTTGTTAACATATTTGGGATTCTAGGGTTCTTTACGTTGTCAAGGGTTGCGTCCTTCCAGAAAATTCAATTGAAATGCCAGTTTTGGTGCGAATTTGAATGTGAAACGAATCTGACTTTCATCTTGTTTATGTAAGATGTTGAGAATGTAAAGAAAGAGTGCAATAATTTTGCATCCAGGTTTCAAGGGTTACTATTCTTCAGTTTCAGGTAACATTCACTATTCTTTGAACTATTTTTTCTTTTTAAATGGACGAAAACACTGTTAGTTGTCTTTTTGGTTAAACTGTCGTGTTACCAGAGGCATAGCTATACCATCAAAATCAACCAGAACTTGCATATGACCTCATCCTCACTCAGATTAAATCTATTGAAAAAGGTATAAAATTATATTTATAACACTTAAACAAACTGGTCAAAATCATACCATTAAAATGTAGACAAAATGATTCATTTGACATTGTTGATACGTATATCACTATAGTCAATGCTTCTCTCTTGGCTTTGAAGAAGCTAACCATTTTGAAACTATCTCAGACTTTGACACTTTACATGTCTAATGTTTATTGATGCAGGAGCATCACCAACGTCAAGCGAGCATGGGGCACACACCAATGCATTTTGGCATGTGATAAAATTGTTTGAATGTTTTTGAAGTGGATGCGCCAAACATAAATGAAACAATAAGGAAGGGCGTACTTCCATATTGTAAACAGACCTTGATCGTTCCGCTCTCATTTGTATTAGGTGAAGGCATTTATGTTAGTTAATGTAAGTAGATAGAATTGAATTCGTAGATTAGACAGTTTTAGGAGCTCAAGGGAAATGGATATAGACACCCTCACTTGTATTATTGTAACAATAAGCAACATTATGATTATTAGAGAGCAGAGAGCATAGGAGAGTAGAAAACTGTGTAGAAGAACCCATGTACATAAATTATGAGATTAATATATGAAGTTTGATTCAGAATCATGGCGTTCAAATAATTTTTGTGTATGCATGATTGAATGTTCTTCTCATGATTGTTTTCTCTCTGTTATACATTTGGTTTGATGTGTGAATGTATGATTTCATATTTAATGTCTGAAATCTGAAGAGAGGGAGAGTGAAGAATGAGTTTCAATTGTTTCTTTGTCTGAGCAAGAGGTTTCTTGCAAGGAGTGCAGTGAAGTTGTCCACAAAGAGTGCGTTGACAAGAGTCCATAGTTTCATCTCTGAAAACTCAGAAGAGATAATGTTATTCTTATTCTCGTAGAAGTGAAAATTAAGCACATGATTCGTGCAAGGATTGCACAGGCTGAGTGAAGTCTCAGTGTTTGCAAACTGAGTGAAGTTGTTGGAATACTGTTGTTGCAGAGAGTGCACAGAGTCTAAGAGTCAGATACTTGGAAGTATTGAGGAATTTCCACAAGGAGTGCACGCAAGAATTTTCCCCAAGGGACTTGGGAATTTTTCAATCAAGCTCAAGAGGGCTAGTGCTTGAAGCATTTGGAAGGAGGCGTAGCGAAGGCATTTTGCAGGAGGACAAGTTCCGTAAGAGAACAATTTTTTCATTTCCCAGAAATCACCAAGGAGGAAATTGATATTCAGAGTTCTTCGTGGAGAATTCACGAGGTCCCAGAAGCCATCCGATCTTGCAGAGGAGTGAGAAGGTTACAAAATAATTCGTCGACCGTAAAGCTCGAGAGAAATCGGGACGTTGGATCACTCGCAGAATCGGGTCTCAGGGATTCACGAGTTGAAAGGTCGAAGTCGTTGCATCAAAACTCACGAGGTCGCGAGGTGCGAAGTCCCGAGTTAGCGAAGGAATCTGAGCCGTTCGCCGGAAGAAGGACACACGTCGCAAGATCACCCGTATCAGGGACTCGGACATTGGAGGTTAAAAATGGAAACCCTTCAACTTCGCGAGTGGAGAAGCTACGAAGTGAATCAGGACCATTCATCTGGGAGTGGATAGGTGGCGTGCTCGCTAACATGGAAGTCAGACTTTGTTGACCACTTCTGTGTTTCGTGAGTTGGAGAGTCAGAAGTTCAACATTAGGACTTGCAAATTCATGAGGTTTGAAACTCTGAAAAAGGCAGGGATTTCCATGTGGGACCTGTGTAGGCGACGTGTCGAAAATTCACCGTTTTGGCATATCGGAGGATAAGAGGTTGATACTTTCGTCTTGAAAGTCCCAAAGCGATGAGTAGCGAAGTTGCGAAGTAATATAAGCCATCCATTGGAGGAGGACAGGTGTCAGAGATCAGAGGATCTCACGAACTCGGAGGTTCGCAGGGTGAGAGCCCAAGAGTCAGGTACTTCAAGTCCCGAAACCGCGAAAGGTGAAGTCGCGAAGTGACGAAGCCGGGCACGAGGGATATGTGGCTAAACCTCATGGTGGGGCATGTGATAGACAGGTGAACATGTGTTGCCAAGAGGAAGGGAGTCAACACTTCGTTGACTTCTTGCTTCTCGGGAATTCGTAAGGTAAGAGCTCGAAGGCACGACGTTGAAACTCATGAAGGTGCGAGAGGCGAGAGGAGCTAACGATAAGCGTAGCAGTGGTCGCGTGAGGAAGGCCCCGACAGAGTAAGAGATATGGCCATTTCGCAAGTTTGGATATCGCCGAATTGGAGGAGGAAGAGTCAGAGTTTCAACTCGTGAACTCACAAAATCACTAACCGTGAAAAAGAACCTGTGGATCGATTTGAAAGGGGATTCCAACAAAGAATCTGAAAGAGTCGATCCGGCTTGAAGGGCATATAGAACGATCCTGTGAGTGGATCTCGGTCCCGAGGGCCAATAGATCTGCACTATTTATTTCCCTCCCAACTACTGTATATACCAAAGCAAAAACCAGAGTCTCTAACTACCGAAACCCATAAGTATCATTTTGATCCGCTCATTTCTCACAACAAAGTGAGACATAAATAAGATTTTTAACCGTGAGAGAAGCAACAATTGACTTGCGTTGTGTTGCTAGTGACAATGTTATGCTCTGGTGAACTCTTAATCATATAATATCTAGACAATCATAATACTAAATGTATCTGCACTCTTAAAACCATAGATATCAAAAATTAAAATAAAACATGACAATAAAAGATTAAAATAAACCAGAGATATCAGAGATTAAAATAAAAATAAAACATTAAAATAAAAGATTAAAATAAAACATGACACTCTTAAAACTGGATAAGTTGTTCAAGATTGAGAAAATATCTGGTAAAATAATTGATGCCACGTGTACCTTTATTCTTCAAATTTGGTACGATTAGGTTAAATTGATGTATCACGCCACAACTCAAAACGTTTTAATAAAAGTTGGCTTTCTAAGAGAGGGCAATGGAAATCTTCGGATGTCACAAAACTGATCAAAACAGTTGTTTGCTTTCCCATGGACAGTCAACCCACTATCTGAGTAGACATTTAACACATTGAGCGGCGTGCCACGGATAGATTTTATGTTCAAGGCCATTATATTAGTGTGAGTTGGTGCCGTCAAACTTGGAAGGAGGCCAAATATGACACAAAAATTTATATGAAGAGGGTCAAATATGAAGAGGGTCTTATATGAAGGAGGTCAAATATGAAGAGGGTCTTATACATCAGTGAAAACAGAGGTTGTCATTGACAAGTGGAAAGAGAAATAACCAGAACTTGCATTTGGCCTCATGCTCACTTGAGTCCCTACTATTGCTGACTATATTCCTTTCTCATCAAAATGGTAGAGAGTTTTATTTTGAAGGTTGGTTTGAGCATATTTTTATCCCATGGCTTGCTTTCCTTATTGGGACTTCATGCTTCGTGACTGACTTGCCTTCCTTATTGGGACTTCATGCTTCCTGACTGGGTCTAAGGCCTCCCACCCTTGCTATTCAATCAAAGTGTGCCTAGTCTCCATTCTATGACAAAGAAAACATAGTCTCCATTCTGTGACAAAGAAAATAGGTAGTGCATGGAGAATTTTACTTGGCACCAGAGAAACTATAGTTCTGATTAGTACTTGGTTACAACAAACAACCACTCTTCTTCGACTATTCTACTCTGGCTGCTACTCTAACTTGGACTACTCGACTAGGCTACTAGAGAGAAACTATGTAGCATGGATAAGTTTTCACATAAAATACCAGCATCTATACCATTGGAAACTTGTCTACGAATATGGGAGCAACAAGTCTTCCTTCTTAGCAGGGACTTGTTGCTCCACAACTACCCTTGTTTATGTTTCAATTAGTATTGCGTAAAGAATATATGTGCGATATTTGTAAGACGAATTGGTGTAATTTAGATAAAGTAAAACTTAACCAATAAAATTTAAATCTTAATTTTTTTTTTATAAATTGTTAAATTAATATTTGTAAACTAGAACATTTGTTTTTCTTTGGTTGTCAGTTTTCTTTGCATTTTCAGCACGGCCATGCTTATTTCTGGTCTGGTATCTTATCATTTCGGTGTGCTTTCTTATTTATTCATTTTACCTTTCTGAATACAAAGTTGTGACGGGAGCCTTCTCAAGTGACGCATGTCTCGGTTCCCAGTCTTTCCTCCATCTGTCATACTACAATTTTGCATGGGAAGTATGTGGGTGGCTGGCTCTGGATTTATCACTACTATGACTCTTGCTTGCGTTGCTATCAACTGGTTTTACTTCCTCATGTTGCTAGTAGTCCGTTCTTTTTGTCCTTCAGGGTTGTTGGTGGGGGAGGAAGCTTCTTATTTCATCCATGCGCGAGGGGGTCTGGTTTCAAAGTGAAGTGTAGAGCGGCGTTGAGGTGTGAGATATGGACAATTTCTTTAAATGGTATCCAATTTTTGGGTCTTCATTTCCTAGTTCTGTGCATCTAAGCAAGAATGTGATATACACAATAGTGGGGAAGGTACCGCACTAAATATCAGTTCTGAGGCTGTGGAAGTATGTTAACATGCATTCAATCCAACGTTTTCAAGGTCAAAGAAAGAGAGGCAACAACCATGATACTATACCATCATCACACTCTTCTGAAGTAAAATTGGTAATCAACCTGTTGTTATTAAATGTTGTTATTAAAGTCCAGAAGACATGGAAAATTGTGAGTATTGTATACAGAATCAACAACCAACATTTAGTTGAATCATCCCTATATATTCTTTCTCGAATTTACTATCTGCTCTCTTTCATTCATAGTTAAGCTAGATTCAACTTTGCTTGTTTCTCGCTTTGCAAACCTATCCAGTGGAAAATGGCTTTAGAAGTTGTTGGCTTGTAGCAATAAAATGTTCATAGCTTTGGATAGATTTCGTTATCTTCTCAACCATATGAATTGCATAGATTCATGTGTTTCATTTTTTGTGCCCATCATTGAGCATTTACAAGAAATTTTATTCAGAATTTGTAGTACTCCTCTCACTCACGCCTCAATGGTCGAACGGAAATAGGGTGAGATTAATTGTTAAAACTGAAGAACAACATCAATGATTTACTAAAACAAGAAATAGGGTAATCGTTGTTGTCAAGCAAAAAGTATTAAATGTAAAAATTCGCTTACAGGTCTTCGAGGAACTTGGAGGCGGCCATGACGCTGGTGATGAGCAACCTGTGGACGTTAACATATGTGATGTGGATTTGCGGATGGAATTGAATGAGATGGTCGATGTAAGGATAGGCTACTGCAAACACAAAAGAGCTGCGATTGAGGTACTTGAAAATCCTCTGCAGATTCCACTCTATGCACATGTTCGACACTCGTAGGCCTTCGAGCACACAGTACTTGGGAGACCAAGAGCTAGTGTTGTATGAGGTCACTTGCCTCATTGTTCACTCACTGCTCACTGGTCGAATAGAGACGCAGACAGTAACATTGGGGAAAGCAAGATCGAAAGCAGCGAGCGGGGATAATGAAAAGCTGCTAACGAGAAGGACATCCCTAATTCTTTCAGTGACTACACTGCCCGTCTCTGCTCTTCTCTTTGAAATTCGATCCTAGCTACTAGCCCCGCTAATCATGATACTGTAATTAGGTCCTACTTGCGTTGCCCTCTAAGGAAGTAAAGGAAGGATGGATGAAATGTTTCCCTCTAAGGAAGCAAAGGAAGGATGGATGAAAGGAGGGATAGAGAGGAGCAACCCAGGCCTGCGCCTCTTTTCATGAGAATTCGTCCTTCAGTTCAATGAATCAATTGATCCACAGAACTAAATCAATTGATCCATCCAAGCTGTGCAACAAGCCCATCCATATAGTGGGTAGGCAAGTTGCAATGGAATGGGAGGAGAGGTGGAAGAGCATAATATAGTGATGGACTGTAATGGAAGCCTCTGTCGCCCAACACAGGGAAATCAACAAACAACACACATTGCAGGGACATGACATGGGTTATTGTGGGACACCAACACCAAGGCCACCTCCAAACATTACAAAGTGGATTATATACTTTATGCATCCAAAACATTAAACATTTAATTTTTGGGAATTAATGCTAAGTTGAAACTTAGCATTAATTCACCTTCCTTGTTGCATATTCATTTTAAAGCCCTTGTTTCCTATGTTTGAGAAGCCTCTTGCCTCAATATGAGGCCAAATAAGAGGTCAAACCTTAAAACCTTGGATAAATTAATGAAAGGAAACTTAAAAAGTGTATAAATTACCCAAAACTTTAGGTTAAATCATGGAAAGTTCATCGGTTCGTGTGCATGATTAATAGAAATGTTGAAAATCGTTTACTATAAGTCCCTACTACCCGAAGGGTAGGGACTAATAAACCCTTTTTCATAAACATCCAATCAAAATAGTAAAAAACTCTAGATTTCTCCCATAGCAACTCCATGTCGCTCATTTGAAACACTAGTGAAAATGTTCTTACCTATTCCATGTCATTGATATCTCATGTCTTGTTTAAAACTCTTGTACTTTTATTACCTACTAATTTTATTTGCAAATATTTTTATACCTAATTGTTACATATATTGCATGTTAACATTACGACAATGATGTTCAGTTTTATTTGAAAAGGACGGGCACTAGAAGTCCAATTGTGTGCTTTACTTAGTTAGTCCATATCTTGTATGTTAGTAGTTGAACATTGATTATGGAATTTGCGTTAAGGAAAATGGCTAAGACATTGTGTGATGCATGCATTCACATTTTAAAAGCAATTTTCAAAGTCAATACTAATGAGGAACTATATTCTAGGTACCTAAGGAGGTTACTTAAGGTAATATGACCATACTCATTGAATAAATCTCACTAGGTAATTAGTGTGTGAATTTATTAATTAATGTAATGTGGTCATACATATTGAAGGAGCCATTTAATATTGTAGCAAACTTTCCTTCATTCCCTAGAATCTTTCAATATATAAATTCGGATTTACCATTGATCCATAACTATGATAGAGTTTTTTTATGATTTGGGTCAATTTAGAATTGGAAAAAATACTAGGGGCATTGTTCCACCATGCACATGCTTTGGATCGTGGTAGAACTCTACTCTTGCCTGAATTTTTTGTTGAATTCTTGTGATATTTGTGGCTAGAAAGAGGATCGGTTTGCTACAAGATTAGTCTACTCCCTCATTGAATAAGGCCCACAAGATAGTTGGTGGATAATAATTTATAGAGTGTACAACAATGATGAGTAGTTGGCATGGTCCCCAAGAATAGTTGTGAGAGAGTATCTATACACATGATAAGTATTGTAGCATATAATGGTATCCATGTTACAATACAAATATCCATGTTAAGTCACAATAAATACAATGATATCCATCTTACAATACAAATATATGTGCTATGTTACAATACCAATATCCATGCTATGTTACCATAGATACACGATCTATAAACTACCATGGATATTCCACTAGAACAAATCATCACAATAAATCTTGCAATATTCTAGAACATTTTATTATGCAAGTTGTTTCCTTAGATTTCATATTTTTTAATACTATTTTAGTGCTCAAATTTATGAAATAACTAAAATATGAAAATGAAAGAACAAGCAAATGAACACACCATCCACACAAATGAGCCCAACATGTTACCAGGGAAACCTGATATAGAAGAAAACCTAGATAGAAGGTGAGGCCTATGCTCTGTTATCTTTTCTTCAGTTATCAAATGCAAGTACAAAGAAAGGGGCACTCACTATGGAGTTGCCTTTGATATTATGGCCTAAATGGTTGCTACATAATCTTCCACCTCCTCTGTTATTATCTCAAATCCCACTCCTAGATGCTCTACTCAACTATGGAACAAGTACAATACTAAAAGAATGTAACTCCTTTTCTTCCTAGTGGCCCAATATATAACATAGTCTAATAGTCATCTAGGGTTAGGATTAGGGTTTTTTCATGCCTCAACCCTCAATTAATGTTATGGTTTTGGACCTTCTAGAATCTTATTGAAAATCCACATGTGATTGGACCCACATGTATGAATAATAGGGACTAATGTGGCATATACCGGTACCATGGTGGTCAATAGGGTAGGTCAACTTGTGGGAGGCATAACTTCTATATATGAGCTCTGATTGAGGTGATTTTTTAATTGTTGAAAGCTATTAGTGTGTAGAAAAATGTCGAGGGGTTGTGAGCTATGCTCACAAGTTTTTGACCCCCAAAAGTGTTGTTTGATCCTTTAAACTAGCTCTAGAAGGTTCTGGACCCCAAATCTCCAAATTGGGACCTACCACTAAAATGGGCCCTACAAGCCTATTACTCCAAAATTTCCACCTAGAAAGTACCAAGATAGATGACAATTTTTGTAATGATCTATTCTGGATCATACCTCCCTATTTAGGGAAGATTTTGGTCCCCAAAATTGTTTACTGAATGACATGAGGGAGATTTTCCTCTACCTTCTTCCTAGAGTACCATTTTTCCTTTCTTGGAAGTTTCCCTTTCAACCCTATCTACCAGAGGTCATGTAGTTATGGACTTATTATGGAAAAATTATATCTTCTACCAAAACTTCGTGAGATTCTAGTGCTAATTTCTCTATGGTGAGTAGGACATGCTCCTTAGTTTCCTAATACAACATGGAAGGCTCATAGAGTTTCATATTTTCCATATTCAATATTGAATAAATGTGCATATATGGGGGGAGAATGAGTCTGTAGGCATTACAACCACCTTCTCCAATACTTCAAAAATACCATACCATATAACATTGATGTTGTTATTGTGATCATGTAGCATTTCTTTGTTCATATGCAAACAAACACTGTATCCCACCTTTAATGTTTTCTTAGTTTTGTGTTGATCATGTCGGGCCTTGTACTTTTCATGTTACTTCTTCAATCAATCATGTACTTGCAAATGGGTTTGCCTAATATTTTCAACAAAATTCTTCTCTTTCAATGATTCTCTTGTGATGTCTTACCTGAATCATCCTTATTTTACATATACAACATCCAAAGGAGAAGGCAGAAAATACCCAAAGCAAGTTTCAAAAGGGGATTTACTGGTAAAAGTGTGGACTGCTCTATTATAAGAGTGTTGAATATAGATCATATTTTCATCCCAAGTCTTTAGATTCTTTTAATAGTAACCCCTCAAAAGTTGAACCAATGTCCTATTAACTACTTTTGTTTTCACATCTATCTGTGGATGAAAAGTGGTAGATTTCTTCAACTTGGTGCCCATATTCTCCTAAATTATAGTCCAAATGGAGCTAAAAAATATGGTATCCCTATATGAGATGATGCTCCTTGGTATCCCAAAGTGCACCCAAACCTATTCAAATCGTATGTTTTCTATTTATTTTCCTTTGATGGTCTTTTTACAATACAAGGCATAAGAATGCACATCCTGTTCAACTTGTCAACTACCAAAAATAGATAATCATGTCCCTTCTTGGTTGTTTGCAAAACACCCACAAAATCCATGGAAATTTTACCCCAAGGTCAAGTGGGTACAAATAAGGGATGGTATAATCCTTTCTTTCTATTACTAGACTTGTTGATACAACAAAGTGTGCATCCTCTAATATATCGAGCTACATCTTCTTACATTTTAGGCCAATACACATACCTTTGTAAGTTGGAAACTATCTTCCCAACAACAAAATATTCTACAACCTTGGAGTTGTGAGCCTCTTTGATAATTATCATTATCATCACCTTCTTGTACAAGAATTCAACCCTATAACTATTGAAACACCTCTTTAAAGTCCTCATCTTTTGTTGATTCTTTCCCCACTAGAAATTCTTACCACTCGCTATTATGACTTGGATTGGCACAACTACTACTAAAAAGGATGCTATGAACTTTTATATGTATTGTGTTTTCCCAATACACCTCCTAACTTTAGTGTAATTAATAGGAACTGGCCACTTGAGGATGGCCTCCATCTTTTTGGGATATATATTGATTTCCCTTCCACCAATCATGTACCACAAATACACTAATGATTGTTGAGAAAACTCACATTTTTTAAGGTTATAACCAACAACTAATTATTTTTTAGAGTCTCTAACACCTACATGAGATATGGGATTTGCTCTTCCCATGGAATATCTATAAACAAAAATGTAATCTAAATACACTATTACAAATGAATCTAGATAGGGATGTAACACATCATCCATAAAACACATAAATGTAGTTTTTGCATTATATAAATTAAAAGGTATTACCAACTATTCATATAAACATTTCCTTGTCTTGAAGGCAGTCTTCCAAATAACTTCTTCTTTAACTTATGCATAGTGGTATCCCAATTTGGGATTCATCTTGGTGAAGTACTTGGCATGCTGCAAATGATCTAGCAAATCATTGATCCTAGGCAGAGGGTACTGACTATTGAGGGTGATATTTTTTAAAGCCATATCATTGATACACATTTTCCAAGTCCCATCCTTCTTAGGTGATATGATGATAGTTGACCCACAAAATGAGGTGATTAGTCAAATTACTTTTTTCTCCAATAGTGATCATAATCGAGGGTCTCATAGCCCACTCACTTCACCAACACAGATACCTTTGGGAAATTTAAAATATTGTCTTATCTTAGTCTTATATATAGAGAGATCTATCACACAAGAAACAAATTGTCAATGCAGCGGTAAATCTTTGTTCTCGATGAGCCTACCATTGTCCAGTTTTTACTCAAAATATTCTGCTATCTTGTTATGCCAAACTCAAAAATCCAGTGCTATAGAAAGTCGACTTACTTTAAACAATCATGCCCTTTTTAATATGGTAATGGATTGGATAGAGAAATAAAACCGACCAACCACTGTGAAGTCGACCTAGAGATGATAAATGGATGAGGTATATACATAAGTCGAGTAGGCTAGAAATAACATTGAACATGTATGTGGAGTTGGCTCAAGTTTCACCGTAAGCCAACCATGAGAGTATAAGTCGAAAAGGATATTCTATCAACTCACTGAGAATCGAACAATAAAAGGATTAAGTTGATTGGGTAACTGAAATTTGATGAAGTAATGAACAAGATCGGTAAGCAAAGGAACCTATTCGATGGGCGATTGAGGAAAATTGACCGGTAAATAAAATATACTAAAATGAGATGGATTCAACCCAAGGAACAAACCTTATTGAACACTAGAATCAGAAAAATCGACCAAAGATGAAATCTAAACAACCAACGATGGATTAAGATCGACTAGCTATGGATTTATTTTCCCAGGGAGAGATAAATTAGTGTGTATGGTCCATACGTCCCCTATACATTTATGTGTGGCCTATGGGTTAAGAAATAGACACCTTATGAATAAAATAAAACTCCCATTAACTATTTCCATGGCCCAGGCTCAGTCTGTATAGCCCATGGGTGAGAAAAATGCCCCAAAACATTAAAATTCAACTCATCAATGCAAAGTTTCACCCATCACATGATTTAAATGCTCCTCCATGTCTCAAGACACATAGGCATGTCTAAAAACGCCTGACAACATTTAAAAATTCCTAGTGTCATTTAAATACACCCGACAACATTTAAAAACACTCGGTTCCATTTAAAAAGGTACAAGAACATTTGAAAAGGACCCACTCAAAGTAAATTCATGCAACTACTGATGAAATTACAGTTAGAGGCACAAACAACTTGTGGTGAAGGTGAAACTCTTTGGTAAGTGTAGAATTAATCATACATCCCAAGGGAGTAGATACAACACCATCTAGTGAAGAGATTGCGATCCAAAGAGGAGATATGCTCAACCAACATTTCAAATTCGACTCGGAGGTGAGAAAAAAATTCAACCAGCAATTAGATGGATGTAGGGAGAGAGAAATGCCTCTCAATAGCTGATAACCAGATTAGTAACTCCCTATCAAGTAGAAATAGCTCCAAAAAGAGAGTCACTTGATTTCGAGATCTAGAATTAAATTGATGGTAGAAAATAAAGAGATTTTAGAATTGGATTTTCTCCATTAACCAGTGCAATGTGCATATTGACCTCCCACTCAACACATTAATGAGTCCCTAGCTTATTCCAATTCTCAATAGAGTGGATTAAATATTGAGTCGGAATTAAAAACACAATCATAACTCAATTAATTTCCCAATAACCAACACATGATATACCCAACAAATGTCAATTTAAAACACATATTTGAGACTATATTTTACCCTGGAACCCAAATGGAAAACCAATTTCAAATGGTGCTCAATGTTCTTGTTTCAACAATTTTAAATACAATGCTCTCCTCCCCTGTGTGCTTCCTCTCTCGGAAAAAAGACCCTTTTGAGAATGAAACTCATGAGATAAATAGGGAGAAATAGGGGGTAAGGGAAGGCCAAAAACCATGGCTTTTCACTTCCCAATCCTCGACCATCTCTCCTATTCATTTTTTTAATTCCTTTTAATTTTCTATTTTCCTCACATTCTCATTTATGTCCTATTAGCTTTCACTTTTACATTGCTTACATAGTTTATTGACCTTCATGAATTGTTGGTTTGATCTTGCAAGTATTGATTCTTACACCTATTCTTGTTTCAGATCCATTTTGGATCAAATAGTTGTTGCAATTGTTTCTTCACTTCATCTAATTCTAGGAAAGATTGTCTATACAACCCAATATTTGGTAATGGGGAGTGAGGAAACAATTGTATCTCATCCTCCATTTCCCTCTTAGGTGGTAGCCCTTTAGGCTCCTGAAACACTCTTCTATACACATACAACAAGTCCTCCAACCAATGTTCCCACTCTTTGGTACATCCCTCCATGGATTCCTTTACTCTTATTGATTCTTCCCCTAGTCGATTCTCTTAAGAAAAGAAACATAAATTTTCTATTAGATCTTTTGATAATATTTTTAGCTTGGTTAGCACTTATCAAAGAGATATTCAATTTACTTTTGTGTGTATTGATGATGAAATAATTTCCATCCTTGATAAGGTGGTATTGGTTTTCTCTCCTCATGAATATCACATCCCTGATATACATGTAGGGGCTTCCAAACACTACACCAGACACATCAAGGGGTACCATATATAACTTCACTTCATCAATAAAATCTACACTTATAGAAAAATTGATCTTACACTATTTAGTGACCTTGACATTTGCATACTTATTTACCCATCCAAATTAATGGATATAGGATAGGATGATCATGAACTTCAAAACCAAGCTTCTTGACCAAAGCTTCCTGTCATTGAAGGTGGTTGTGAAACTACAGAGTTAGGATAACTTCCCTCGTGATTTTTTATATCTTCCTTTTCCTCCTCTGGTAATGTCAGAGATACTTCAAAGTAATTAGATCCTGCCATAACCATCGGTGTGACACAAAGTGTATCATAATATGATTCACCAATATCTCCCATATTTTTTTCAAAGGAAATGGAAGAAGTAATATCTTAGACATGAATTTCATATTAATTATTTGGGAGAAAAGGAGTTATGGAGGGGTGAGAGAATTCATATGATTCGTACGGGAAGATACACTATGAAATATGAATGCCCCATGGTGAAAAAAGTTCCAACTGTGTGGTGCTATTTAGGGGAAGAAGTAAGTATTCTCATTACTAATTTCAATGGTGGTATCAGGTTCAACCACCACTGGTCGACTTTTCTCATCAGAAATGGATAGTAAATGCAAGAGAAAATCATCAATGAGAGGGATATATTTAAGGCGAAGCTTAAATATAATGTGTTTAAACCTTAGAGAGAAAATATTCATGGATTCGTCTGGTTTCTTCCTTAGGTTAAGTAATTATTGAAACCACTCAACATAATCATAATTAGCAAAGGAATATAGAAAGTAATGCGTAAATTTCTCCCACGTGTGGATGGAAGCATTTGGAAAGGTCTTGCACCAACCTTGGAAAGTAAGGGTAAACAATCTGCAAATAGTTACTTCATCACTAATATTGAGAGAATAACAGTTCAAATAGAACTAAACAATGTGTTCACAGGTAGATGTTTGTCCCTTGCCATAAAATTTGATTCACGATAAGAGATATATCAACTTTCTAGGAGTGTTGGGAGGTACAAGACTAGAAATGCATCTCCATGAAGGTATTTGGGAAGGATCCATGGATACCAGTTGGGAAAAACTAAAACAACATACTCCAAGGGTTCAACATGTATTCTATCCCTCCTTGTAGAATCATTTTGTTGATGGGGGGGATCCCGACATCGACATGAGGGAGAATTTCCTGATGGAAAGTCCCAAATTAGACCCACTCTCATTTGAATAACAACTGCCACTGGTATATGGGCCTCATTGTTGCTAACTAAATGAATTGCTCTTCATAGAGAGGCTTTCCTTTAGAGCTAGGATAAATTCTAAATGCATATCTATTCTAATATGCAAATGCAATTATATTTATAAAGAGCAGTTGCAGTCATATTTAACAGTAGCAAGATCATTTATAGGTCTATAATTTAATGTGAAAAATAGAAGTAGTTCCAATTTTACATAATCAAATCATATTACATACTTGTTCTCGTATAGATGTTCATAAACATGTTCCTGTAATTAAATTCATAATTCATTTATAATCATTTCGTACACATGACAATTGGAAAAAATTTCAAACTGAAACATTTATAGAAAATAAGAAAAAACAATGCACTATTGAACAAATAAACCATGAAGGTTCTTGTTATTATCCTCCTTTGAAGAAATAATTCATTTTTCAGGAATACAAAATAAAGTATAGAGATTTCATATTCATCTTTCAGTCTGATAAAGAGTTAAACAATACCCAGTTTCATCCTTCCAACCCTCCCTTTTCTCTATCACATTGTATTTCCTATATTACCGAGGGTGAACTGTTGACTTCCTAATTATATGAAAGTTCGGTTACAACTTTCCTGCTCTGGACATTCCCATTACATTAGGATTTTCCAGAGCCAAAATAAATCAGGACATAACATTACTTGCTACTATAGTTCTCTTCAGGAAGGTGAGAAACTTTAAATATTTGGGGGTGAAGGATTCCACCCTAAAAATTTGGTCCAAATGATGGCCAACTAAAAGTGAACCTATTCATTGACC
>ML845712.1:0-16608 GCA_009831015.1 Picea engelmannii | reverse complement strand
AGATCCTTCTAGAAGCGGAAGCTTCTATTAGGTCTTCTTACATCCGCCTAATTCTCTTTTATTGAAAGGTCTTATTAATATTGACCTTTATTACATCCGAATACATTAATCTACCCATGTGCGGGTTAGGACCTTAACACCCTTGACGGGAAGTTTTTCTCCATTGCCACCATTGCCAACGTTCTTGATCTAGATGGAGAACACCATACTGGAGTTTGGCCAAGTCATCTGTAATGCCATATAAAGAGAAATAATGTTCCATTTAGGTGACCCAACCAGTGGGGTCCGAGCCATCACATTTGGTTACATCCCCTCGCGGAAGGCGTAGGTCACGTTGAAAGTGATGGGGCTGAAAGGTATGGGAATGGGAGGAATGTTCACCTTCAGTCTTTGGAGGTGCATCAGGAAAGGGTCATCGGTAGGGATCTTCAGTTTGGTGCAGAGCGATGCAAAGACAGATTCAAGCTGGGTGGTCAGTTCTTGTTTGACTTCCTCCATTGAGGACTATATGGATGCATTTATGGTTGTATTGATGGATGAATCGAGGGAGACAACAATAGCATTGAGTTGTTTCACTTATTTTTGGGTCTCTAGGAAACTAGATTGCAAGGTGTTGAAGTGAGACTCCAGTTCTTGGCTACGGGTATGGGCCATGAGGATGGGTGAACTGAGAAGGGGTGGGCGGGGTCAAAAATTTTTGCCGAAAAATGATATGGATGAATGTGATAAGGGCGAAGAGATGAATTCAATGGAATAGGTCTCAAATAATGGTGAAAAAATTTCTAGACTTTTTTTTTTAATTTCTACACCTGCAGGGTTATACTCCGGTCTGAAGAATACTGCAGTGATGAAATCCACAAATGCTTAACCAGAAAGAAATGTGTGTTTACTTGGCAACCCGAACATAGTTGCGTGACAATAGATCCTGTTTGTGTTAATTTGTTTATGTTTCTGTCCCCCAAGGGTTCTACAGACAAGGGTTTGTCATGTGCTATAGCTCTATGATATACGTGTGGGGTCCAACAGTAGTATTCGACCCAATATCTCAGGGCACTAACTAAGGAGGATAGACTGCACCCTTAGCCGTACTACCCGACTACCTAGGTACTAGAGAGTATCTTCTCGAGTGTTGTTCTCGGTGGCACTATAGCAGTCAGGCGGTCGATCGGTTTATCTAAAGAGGGCTTCAGGAAATTTAGGCCGATCCGTACATAGGTGTTGTCTGATGTGCTACCACTAGAAGGGGTACCAACAGGGGTTACAAGGGTGGCCAACAGATGTGCGCTTAAGAACCACTTGTATTTCCTACGTGTATGAATCCCTCAACCGCGGGTTTATGCGCGTAATGATAGAGCTCTGTGGCTTAAAGATGCCAGAATACTTCTCTACCCTGAAAAAACAAAATAAAATTTTTCACAATTTCTGCCAAGGAAAGTGCTCTGATACCACTTGCAAGATACCAGATATAATAAATACGCAGAACAAAAATAAAATGCTAGAAATGGAAGAATAACAGTAATATAACCAGTATAATCGCCACAATAACACAGAAATGACATAAGAACAACAACATAAATAGCACTTTGATTCATAAAGCAATGTTCACAGGCCTCTTTGAGGGGGCAACCTCTAGTCGAGCAACGCTCTGTTACAATAATCTCCAAGCTAGGGTTTTCATACCTTCGACCCTTATTTATACTAAATATGTCTATCGAGAGAAACATCTAGAGGAAGATCCTTCTAGAAGCGGAAGCTTCTATTAGGTCTTCTTACATTCGCCTTATTCTATTTTATTGAAAGGCCTTATTAATATTGACCTTTATTACATACGAATATATTGCTCTACCTATGTGCGGGTTAGGACCCTAACAACTTTCTAGGTTTTGTGAGCACCTTTTGTGTGCTAGGTTTATGGTGTGGGAGGTCTTTCTCTTGAAGAATATAACAAAGGATTGGATGGGTTTTATTCCCTTGTTGAGAAGGGTTTCCCAGGATACTTCTTGTGTACTTGTGCATGGTATTTCTTCTAGTGATCTTGGTTGCTGCAACAAATTGTTAATGGTGAAACTGCAATTGTCTATGGTTCAAGTAAAATGCTAAAATTGGAATGAACTTCATTCTTGAGCCTAGCTTAATGAAAAATCAACATAAATTTGGATATAATATTCATGCTGATAGGCCTCCCTTGATTCCCCATGGGTGGATATTCTCTTAATGGTGCCACAATTTTTAACAACAATGGGAGGGTACCCTGCAAGCATATGTGGGTTATAAATATGATCCAACTGGATCTTGATGGCCATCCACCTTTTGCACTAAATCAACATTTCGAGCCTATGGTTTTGATAAACCATGATATTCACCCTTTTGATGGGGAATGGAATGTAATGCCTTCTTCATTTGTTAATTCATACATCATGTAATGTTTTCCTAATGGTTTTATGTACATGCCTACAACATAGCGTTAATGCACTGTATCCCATTAGAACTCTGCATTAAGTGTGCTCATGCTAGAGTAGTACTGTGATAGGTGACCGCTCGAGAAGTCCTAGTGTTTTACATGCCTATGACATTTTACAAACTTAGTCCAATTTATCCCACACACATCATGGGAATTGTTATCCTCTCACTCTCATATATAATTGAGGTGAAGGAGCCCCTTTATGCATGCAATGGAGTGTGATGTAAAGCTTGTTGCGAATGAAGCGTAGACAACATCTCTTTCTTTTCAGAGATAAGCTACCCCATTCTGCTAGCTTGTGCTCTACATTGTTTTCTATCTTATTCATTAATAGAAGTTGGGTTTCACTGTATTTTTGTGTTCTCTGCTATATATTTTGTTTTTGTCTCGTTTTATTCTCAACATAATCCAAATAAGTGGTATCAGAGCAGTTTGCTCCCTGTCGTTTCTCAAAGCAGGTCCCCGACGAGATCAGGGTATAGAGAGTTGGCTCTCGAGCTAGTTTCGCTTGAGGACAACCACTCTTGAAAGCCCGAGCGACCTTCCATGGCGGAAGAAAAGAGAGATGACAGAGCATGAGATCCTTTCAAGACGTTGCTCGAGGAAGCCCTCGTGCGACAGAGAATGAGATGATGGAACACTTCACTCAAATCCTTTGAAGATTACCAATGGTGGCGACTGAGGCATCTTTGACAAGCAACCATTTCAGAGGTGCTACACCCTTCAAGGTGCAAGTCAATTTTGATATCCCCTTATCGGAAGGCCAGATAGATGCATATGCTCTAGAAAAATGGTTAAATATGCTAGAAGGTTATTACTTTGTCCAAAAAATTTTCGACTGTGAAAAGATCACCTCCACACTCCTTAAATATCTTTCTCATGTCAGAGCTTGGTGGGAAGGTTACCGGGAGAGGTACACCGCAGATGAATCTACACCATTCGGGAGAGAACCCACTTGGGTGAACTTTGTATATGCCTTAAAAGAGGAGTTCTACCCCATCAGAAACTATGATGACCAATACATGAGATGTACGACTCTGCATTAGAAAAGAGACCAGACACTGTCGGAGTACTAATATATTTCATGCCTTGCACTCAAAGCTGGGTATCAAAGACTCTGAGCGACACCTGATTTTGAAGTACCACTGTGGTCGACACTAGTACATCCAAACAAAGATAGATTTCTTGGACATCTTCTCATTGGGAGCTACTTATCGATATGCAGTCAAAATCAAGTAGAAATTCAAGCAACAGAGTAAGCGAGAGTTTGAGTTTGAAAATACACCACAATAGAAGCATGGAAAAGGCAACCCTAACTCATAGAACAAAGAACAAATCAGTGGGGAAGGCCAACCTCAAGAGAGCTAGTCCAAGACGCAGACAAAGAAGGGTAACAAGAAGTTAAAGAAAGACATCGGTAAGTGGCGTGAGTTCCACAAAAACCTCTGGCACAACACTGATGAATGTCGCTCGAAACGATCATTGGTGGTTGAGCTCAAAGAAAAAGAATCATAATCTGACTCAGACCTTGATTTAGAGCACAATAAAAGGAAACATATCATTGATGCAGAACCCATTGCTACCATTATGGCCACAACAATACAACCAAAAGAACCAAAGGAGCTTGAGGATGATGAGCGCCTCTTCCACTCGTAGATGTGGGTAAAGGGGACCCCACTGCATTTCATTGTTGATAGCGTGAGTCAGAAGAACTTGATTTCAGCTGAGGTTGTCAAGAGATTGAAGCTACCAACAATGCCACACCCCTAACCATACACCATCAGATGGTTGAGTCAGGGACGAGACATCCGTGTCAGCCAACAGTGCTGCCTGTCCTATGGCATCAAGTTCTTCAAGGATGAGGTAGTGTGTGATGTTGTGATGTTGCCTCACTTGAAGTCTGATGTTATTTTAGGACAACCATATATGTGGCCCCGCAGTGTCATTGTTACTCTGGGAGGTCAACTCTATAGGGTACCGGAGGTAGCTCCAACTACTACCACTTCATTGATCTTAGAAAAACAATGCCACAAAGTAATCTCTCAGACCACAAAGTTTTCCCTCTTCATGATCCAGTCAGATGGTGAACATAAGGTCAATGTGACCACTATAGCCTTGACCCAAGACATTTCTATCCATTAGAATTAGGTTGACAAGATTGTAGAGGAGCACGAAGAAAATGAGATTCTTCCATATGTTCAACATAGCTCTATTGGCCATGTCCCTTTTCAAGTGTGCTTGGGGTTCCAACCATTAGCCCCCATTGATATATCTCTTCTTGCTGCATCTTCACTGACACAATCCTCCCACACTTAGACCAAGGAAGATCGTGTAACCAGATCCGTTGAACAAATCCAACACCTCCAACAGGTTCATGACATCCTTCCACATGCAAAGTACGAGCAAGACATCTACTTCAACAAGGCAAGCGACTCACCAAGGTTTAACTTCAACATAAGTTTCCCCATCTCCCGAGGGAACTTGACACAATTTAGACCATTGCTTCCTAAGGGGGAAGGAATGATCTAGGTGGATCTCGATGGCCATCCACCTTTTTCACTGAATCAACATTTCAAGCCTATAGTTTTGATAAATCATGATTTTCACCTTTTTGATGGGGAATGGAATGTAATGCCATCTTCATTTGTTAATTACAGATATCATGTAATAATTTCCTAGTAGTTTTATGTACATGCCTACAATATAGAGTTAATGCACCGAATCCCATTAGAACTCCGCAGTTAAGCGCGCTTAGGCTAGAGTAGTATTGGGATGGGTGATCACTCGGGAATTCCTAGTGTTTTACATGCCTATGACATTTTACAAACTTAGTCCAATTTATCCCACATGCATCATGGGAATTGTTATCCTCTCACTCTCTCATATATAATTGAGGTGAAGGAGGCCCTTTAAGCATGTAATAGAGTGCGATGTAAAGCTTGTTGAGAATGAAGCGTAGCCAACATCTCTTTCTTTTCAGAGATAAGCTACCCCATTCTGCCAATTTGTTCTCTATAACGTTTTTCTGTCTTATTCATTAATAGAAGTTGGGTTTCACTATTTTTTTTGTATTTTGCTATACATATATTTTTCTCATTTTGTTCTTAGCATAATCCAGATCAAAATCTTCTTGGTCAGGGTGATCCTCAACTATTCATGGTAGCTTCACTTTTCAGGATTCCTAATGGACCAAAACCCATGAGGACTCCTAAGCTATAGATCTCTTTCAATGGAGCAAACCTCAATCTTTTGTGACCTTTCATACTTCTCACACCCCAATGAAACCAAATCCCACGAGTGCCTGTGAACTGTTGAGCTGCTTAGTCAAGTGAATGTCAACCATTCACATTATTATAAATTTTTCAAGGCCCCAATAAAACTAAATCCCATCACTAGGACCAATGATCTAGACAGGTAGAGTAAACCTCAATCGATCATGGCTTTTTCCACTTTTTGGAGCCCCGTCAAAAACAAATCCTATGATGAGATATGAATCATTGATTTGCTTGGGTGGATCATTCCATGCCATCCCTGGTGCTTCACCACATATGCTTCCTTGATGGGTTTGGTCAATAGGAGTAAGTGAGGGGTAACAATCTAAACCGATGAGGATACCCTTGGATAATGATATGTTCTAATGATATGCCCCTCCATCCATATGTAAACCATCAAGAATGTTAGTTTTATGATTTTTTGGGGAAACACACCATTGCTTCTTGGATGTGGTTGAGGGTGGAGGAATTCAAAGGGCCATTCGATGAAGGGGGACCAAGACATAGAGAGTGGAGTTGATGTATAGAGCATGTCATGAAAGTTGATGTAGTGAATTGAAGGTTGATATGAAGGATTGGCATAGGGATCTTGATAGCTGATAATTTTTTTGGGAAGGGTCTCCCAAAGGGACAACCATGTCAATTGATCACATGATGATAAATTATTACTATTGTTGTCAAGCAAGTGCTACCTATGATAGGTTGGAAAGACCTATAGGAATTTTGGGTGGAGCTAATTTCATAAAAGGTAAGACTATGAAACCACAACTATATGTTGTAGAAGCATGATTAAACTCATATAGTTGTGTTTGATAATGATTTTATGATGATCTAGGATAAAGGTCAATGAAACATGACTTCTATTGTTATGGTATGTTTGGGAGAACTCCAAGGATGGAGTCATATAGAAATAAATGTTATGGGTAACTTGTGAAATTAAGAACTATGATTGGATCATGTCACACATTTTCTATCAATTTATTCCATGTGTTTGTGTTTCATGCATGTGCAGGAGATAGGGTGAAGCCTTGCTAGCTCACCAACATATGGGTGTGGGACATGACCAAAAAACTTTGGTTTTGGTTGTCTTGGGACAAGTTGAGGCACTTTTTCTTAACCACTTAGCCTTCAAGAATGAGTAATGGTGATTTTGCTAACCCACTTGATCCCAAGGACTAGTAGCGATGCTTCTACCACCCAACAATTTTGATAATGAGTCATAGTGCTTTAGTTTTACTACTTAGTCCCAAGATAGAGGTACAAAGTGTCTTTGAAAAATATGTGGGATAAGGAAGTTAGGTAGTCCAACAAATGTACCGGTTTTACTAGTGGCATACCCACTATCTAGGAGTAGAGGCAACATACATACTCTAAGTACTTTCTCTAGGGATTTAGGGGCAGGGGGTCCTTATTTCATGATTTATGATAGCCGTGGGGGCAGGGGGGGGGGAGCATGCAATAAGATGGGATGACTTTATCCCCGAAAGTTAATTGACCTTTGAAATTCCAAGCTTAAATGAGGTAACCATACATGAACCCCATGATAGTATTAATTCACTTAAAAACTACCCACTTTCAAGGAGCAACTTGAAAGATGAATATTTTAATGATAAATGGGAATATATATATATATATATATATATATATATATATATATATATATTATCTCCCGGTGATACATAAGGGGGGTGATTATTCACTAATTTAAAAATAAAAAGAAAAAGAGAAAATGGAGAAGGTGCCACATTGGTGGTGAATAATGGGAAATTATAAAAATAATAAATTAAGAAATGTTACATGGGGTGAGATGTCAAACCTCCTAGAACCTATAGATGCATGAAAGCTCCATGGTATTGAGGGGATACTTAAAGACTAGGAAAATGATGCCAAAATGATGCCAGATTAAGAATAAACTGGAATGGTAAACTAAGATGAAATGGTTAGTTGGATATGGAAGGAAAGCTTAAATATTAATCCCCTTGTTAGAGTTGTAGTGACTGGCTTGACATTTCTGGTAGTTGGAAAACCCAATTATGGTGTCATACTCATTGTTGGTGCATATATTATTGATGAATTTATGGTTTCTATCATGGTTATAATCCCACACAGTGCGAGAGTCCTAGGGGAAGAAGTTCTCTCTTGGTATGGCAGGGTAGAAATTGATTAGCACACAATGAGTTGGCAAAGACAAGGAGTTGGTGGTTGGAATACTTCTACAATTGTTGGTGTCAAAATTCTGGTTGGGTGTAACTTGTGATTGTTTATTCAATTTGTTGTTGACCCTTTAACAAAGAATTTAACACTAAAATGTGGTATTCTTGAATTATGGTTTAGAATAAAAAAAATATTGTTCAAGGATTTTTAAATTGGTATTTTTATTCAAGAACTAGATAGTTAATATACGATCTAAGTTGAAGTATTAATGCCTTCTTGAGCTATGGAGAAATTTCCATGGAAGATATGTTCCCTTTGCAAGGTAGAAATAAAAGTGGACATCATCTCTCACAAGGATGACAAATGGCTCATTTAGTAACTGTTCTAATTTGCATTCTAGGGAGAATGGTTGATTTTCCACAGGCAATTGTTCTCCTTTTCATGTGATTTATTGTCATTGTTACTTGTGATGTAATTTAGCATGATTTAGTCGGTACTCTATTCTTGGAATGAAGCTACTAGTTATTCTTATTTCTTAACATATGTTTGGAAAATGTTTGTCAAGTGTTCAGAAAAATACCTAACTATATAATGTGCTTTTATTGAGAAAGGATCTTAATGTGATTTGTAATCTTGTTTATTTCTCCTTATGTTGGTGAACAATTGGGTTAATACTTGTGTACTGGTAGCGAATGAGATCTAGGTTCATTTTGAGCTATACTAGGGAGAAATTTGCATGTTTGTTTTTGGGTTTAATTTTAACAATTCATTATATGGGCTTAGCGTGTGACTTGTAGAGGAGAGAGTTGCACATAGTACATAAGAAAACCTATAGGAGGGCCACACATGTTTCCTATATGTTTTGTTTTGAAAAGTAATTACATAAAATTGTTTTACGAAGAGAAATTGTGTTTGGGTATGATTGTTTGAGATTATTGAATAGTTGTGATAGACATTCTTCTATCCCTTTTATTGTTATCATTCATGCTTAAAAGTAGAATTGTAATTTGATGAATATGTAACCCAAGTCTTAGTTATTGGTTGGGGAAATGTTTAATGATAGTGGATGCTAACCTTTTCTTTGGGTGTGAAAGTATTCTCAATAACTACTTTATATGTTATATATATGTTCAAGGGGCTTAACAAAGCAAGTGTTCGGTTGTATGCGAAGTGTTTTGTAAAAGTTCTCTACCAAACATTTCTTTGTCCAATGTTTGAATCATATTAAAGTGAAGTAATAAGATATTTTAGCAAACATTTTAATGAATTAGTGATTAAATGTTGGCTTAATGTATACAAGTGATGAGAAGCAGTAACCTTTTATATGCATATTGATGGTAAATGCACTACTCAGGTGAGAATGAGTCTATTTGTTGGGTTGATATCAAAGGGTAGAGTTACCTCTTACTTGATGAATTAAATCTTTATTAAGAAAATAATGGAATGTTTATTGTTGCTTTCCTAGGAAAATTTTAACCATTTTACTATTGTACATAGTATTTAATCCTTGAGCAAAGTATGATTACTTAGTATATTGCATTTCAACATGATGACTTAGAGGATTATGTGATCCCTAGAGAGATATCCTTCACAATCCATGGAGAGAGACCCTCGTGAAGAACGATTGTGCCTCAAGGGGATAGGTTGGTTGTGGATATCTATATGATATTGTGTGCGAGAATATCCTTGTAGAGAATTTAGTTGTGTGTGGTATGAAATTTAGGTTGTTAATAGAAGGGTGCTATAATTGGTTTTGTTCTATATTATTTATTTTGGTATTATCCCCTTCTTGAGTTAGGTTTGGTTGTTTTGTATGGGTTTAGTTGACATATTGCTTAGGGGCACTACATGTGGTATTAGAGCTAGCTATAATGCCAGGGATTATTGGACCCACATGCTTATTGGTAGCATGAATGATGAATGATAGATTGTGTATTGTTGTTTGTATGAACACTGTGTCAAGAAAAATATAGTATGGTTATGAAGAATACAAATTTTCTTGCCTCTCCTTTATCTTCATAGCAAAGTATAGGGTGTGTTAATGAAATCAATGGATTTAAGATCTAATATTAATCTTCAACTCGAATTTGTTGATCCAAATTGAAACCCTAGTTAATATGGCAATAAATGTGAATTAAGGATTCTATTATTATTATTATTATTATTATTATTATTATTTATTTATTTTTTTGATTTTTGATTTTTTATACCTGGAAGCTATTGTCTTATTAGTACTCGATGTGGTCTAGTTTGGGGATACAGATTTTGCTCACATGTATTTAGCGTTACAATGTTTCATGTTTGGAAATAGCATTAACTTTGGGGTAGAATCCCTCGTCACAAGCCTTATGGTAATTTGCAAGTGCATGTCTTAATGCTTGTAGGCTTCTAATATGAATGCATTTAGAATAATTGTTTTAGTGTGCATATAACTTGCAAAAAAAAAAGTTATTTCCATATTCAATTAGAGCTTGGAGTAAGTTAATCTCCTTAAATGGTTGAACCATAAAAATTCAAAGTCTCCTGAAAACTACATAATCATAAAAATTCTAAGTTTCCTCAAAACCACAAAAACATAAAAGTTCTAGGTATCCTCAAAACTACATAATCATAAGAATTTGAAGCATCCCCAAAATTGCAACTTTACCAAAAGTTTCTCAAAATCACGGCTTCATACAAAACTCCAAATCTACTCAAAATAATGCATAGTTAAAAACTTCGATGTTTTGAACTCTAAGACTCCTCTAAATTAAAACTACATCTCTTCAAATCTACATAAATCAAGTCTCCTTAAATCTGTGCGAATTTACTATTTTCTAAACCTTTTTTTCTAAGTTGTTGATTATCTTACAACACTTCACTTCCTTAATACTCTTGCATCACTTTCTTAATAATTAATGCCCTTCCTTTGTCTTCCTGAATATATATTGAGCAAACTTTGATACCAACTATCTTAAAATTTTCTCCATCAAACATTTTTGCTTTATTGTAAAGCATTGTCGTCACAACATGTTAAGGAAAGCAATTAAGAGGACAAACATAGGTATTAATCCAATTCTTAGTTGCAAATCAAACAACACTTAAAACAAATTGCACTAATTAACTTATTAAGTTGCAAATTAAAGAACTCTTAAATAAATTACACTCATTATTTTATGTGCACAAAATTATGAATGAAAACAAAAGCAAAGAACTAATAATATGCCAACAAAACAAATTAGAATGTAACAATGTTTATAATACTTTGCAGAATGTTATGTACAAATGCTTTTTGAAAGAGAACACAAAAGAGAAAGGAGAATGATTAAATATATGTTAATTTTTCTACACTCTTTCATACTGTTGATGTAAGGAATGCCAAAATTCTCACTCAAACATTTTTGAATCTCCTCCGGCTAAGTGAGATAGACGAGATTACTAGGTTTATAACTTGTCAAAAATCTCAATCAGACCTCAAGAAATGTGATTCTTGGAACTCATGTTATTTTATAAATATGGAATTTTTGTATCTTTTATATGAAGTAAACTAAAACAAAGTAGAAAGTGTACTTGCAAAATGAATTTATGAAAATATATGGATAAACAAATGTAAAAATACAAATCTGAAATATTGGTATATAATAAGTCTCATAAATGAGAAGAAATCAACAAATAATCTTATTAATGTCAATGTGAGTTACAAGAAAGTTTATCTTTTCAAACCCCTGCGAGGGCTTGGACGAATATTACACTTAGAAGTCCAAGATGTTATATGACTCATACATAAACAACTAGTGTAAAAAAACTTTGAATCCTGGAAAATGAAACCGAGTTGGGTCAGCCCAAGCTACATGTGCATCATTGTTTTGAACTCTGCAAAACTAACATTAACTCGTTGTAACATCTCGTTCTACTGATCACACTTATCAAATTATTCTTTGAGGACACTTGTGTGCAAGTGATGCGGTTATAGTACATTATGATTTTGTTTTGATTATGAGTTATATATGATGATGATGTATTGTAATTCATTGTTACTTTAGGATGTATATGTATTGACATATATTATTGACGAATTCTTCTGACTGTGCAGGCACATGACATATTATGGATGTTGATGTCATTAATGGACTTTCTTGGACTTCAGATTGAGTCAGGGAGTGGATTGTATTTTGTTTGAGTATTTCATTTTATGCACATGTGATATATGATTGATTACAATATGATTTATGCATATGGATTATTGACATTGTTTTTGTCAGTGGATGCAGGCTTGATGATGCTTTCTAATCTGACTCACATAAGAAGTAAAGGGGTCACACACAGAAACTGTTGAAATATTGTAACGGCAAAGAGTATTCTATTTTTTATTGAGTCATTTATTTATGGATCAATCCTCTTTTGGGGATTGATCACGTCGGGGCTTATGTATGACCAAATTCCCTTTTGTGGATTGGTTAAACCCTATATTAGTAAATTGAAAATAACTTAATAGCAACTCTAAATTTAACATGGTATCAGAGCTTGATTGAATAGAGCACCTTTCACTCGGTAACCAAAAACGTTACTATTGTCGTACAAGAAAATTAGGGCTTTTTATTGGAAGAGAATTTCAGCCTAAAAACCATTTAGGGAAGTGCACCCTAGGCTAGAGAACTCGTTGGCACCTTAAACACACCTTTTCAGTGGTTAAAGCCTTTGGAAAGTCAAACCCTAGTTTTGGCTGGTACCAAAAAACCAGAAAAACCAGAAAACAAGGAAACCAGAACTAGTACAAGAAGTACCAGTCAAAAAATGACGCAGGTCAAGTTTCAAGGGGTAAAACTTGAAATTTCTGAAAGCAGACAGCTCCAGCCTACTCGTGTTAGCCCAACGCATCTAGTCCATGGATTAGAATTCCAAAATTTGAAAGTTGAAAAACTAGGGTTTCCTCATAAAACCATAAATTGCAGTGGTAGTTGCAGTACCAGTTATAGTTGCAGTTGCAACACCAGTGACAATTATAGTTGCAACACCAGTTGTAGTGCCAACACCAAATGCAGTACCAGTTGCAGTTGCAACACTAGTGACAATTACATTTGCAACAACAAATGCAGTACCAGTTGCAGTAAAAGTTTTTGTGAAGTGTTGGGACTGTTGTGTTATTGTCATAGTGCACCTTACCTTAGCAATATACTGTCAAAGATATGTACTTACATGTGTTTAAAATGCATTATTATTATAAAGGGTACTTGGAGGAGAAGGGATCTTTTGTCATAGATCCAGAAGGATCTCAGATCCAACACATTTAGAGGAATAATTCACCTTAGGTTTGATCATTTTATATGAATCTATTCATTATGAAATTATCTTGACATCTAGGTTGTATGTTGAAGTGATGAACATCATACTAACCCTTGGTCAAATTAAAGACAAGGTATTAGATTGAGATTAGAGTTTATTCTCTAACTTAGACTTTTATCAAGATAACATATTGTCTTAGTACAGAGGACATCTTGAAGAAAACACTTGTCATCTTGAGTGAAGGAGACTTGAAAGAAAAAAAACACACTCATTCTTGAGGACAAGACTCTAGGTTTCAGGTTTGATTGATTAAGTTGATAAGATTCAAAGTTGCACATGACAAGTTGATAACTACCTCATTACAAGTAAAACACTATAGTTGAGGTAGCAGTCTTTGAAAAGTATTATACTTGGTAGCATATGGGCATATTACCAGATACAACTAACATCTCCTCTAGGAGAAACTTCTTGTGTTGGTTCCAGCTGACCATGGAAGAATGTTTGATCACACCATTAGAAGAGTGTTGATCTCATTTCGTATTGTATTTCTTACTTTTGATCTTTGTTCTAGGCAGGTCACAAGTGATATCTCTAAAGGAGCTACTGGGACGATTATTCGTGCTATTGTTTTATTACTATTATCAAAAGAGTATTATTCTTGCTTGTTGTTTTGTTGACCTTGTTTCAGGCCACAGGTGATAACCCTGAGGAAGTTATAGTGAAGGTTGTAGAAGGCAACAAATTAGATGAGACATGAAACAGACTATGTACATGACCATATACATTCATGTACCAAAGAAGATGAAAAAGAATCTATCTTTTGAGATCTAGAGTATCTCATATGGAGATTGATTGTAAGGAGAAAAAGGCTCCAAAGATGATCGAACATTAGAACAAGAACTCACAGTAGACTTGTTCAAAGGATAATGAAGCCACCTTGACATGAAGTTGAACTCGTTTGAAGTTTGACTCAGCTTTTCATATTAAGACTCGGTATTCAACACCAAGTATATCCTGTAAGAGATGATGAAGTCCTTGTAGACTCGGAAGAAATAAAGATTGAGAGTAAGCCTTATCTCATAAAGCATCAGATGAAGAGACATCTTCAAGGACTGGGAGACCGATGCCATAAGAAGACTAGACCACAACTTCAAAGACTTCTAGGAGATATGAAATCTCCTGGGAAGATTCCCTTGTTTCAGTGACAGAGAAGGAAGCCAGTCAGAAAGATTGGGATATGGATTTTTCCATTAGAATAGAAGGGAAGTCAGTGTTGACTTCCAAGATTGACCTAACAGATCAAGCATATGGAAGATGTACAAAGACTAAATTGTGTCCAGAGGATTATCCCAACAAGAAGACTATGATGATACACTGACTCCAGTAATTGAAGAAATAGTTCCAGTATTCATGAAGACAACCAAAACAACCATGATTCATATATAGTATGAGATGCAGGGGGAGCAATCCCCATATTTAAAATTGAGTGGCAATTGGTGCAGTGCATTAGTCAGGCCATGGAAACATGAATATAATAGCACATAGAGTTACCTCCATGAAAGGAGAAGAACTATCTTCAGTATCAGTTATTGAGCCACTCTTAGTTTAAGATAAAAATGTTGTCGTGATGAAGTAGAGGAGTTACTTTCAAATTTCAGCAGTCACAGTAAGAATTGAACAACCATTCTCAGCCTCAGAGCAGGTGCATGTGCAAAGTCGCAGATAGTGCTTTGCAGAAAGCACATAGAGCTAACACATGATTGTTGGAGTTGAAGCAAGTGTACCAGGATGGTACAATGTGATGTGGAAATTTGGATTTGAAGAGTGAAGATAGAAAGACTCATGTTCGCAGGTTGAAGGAAGCTATGTACGTGTTGAAGCAAGCTCCTAGAGCTTGGTATAACATGATTGACAGTTTCCTGACGAGCTTGGGTTTTACCAAGAGTAAAGTTGATTCTAACCTTTACTTCAAGGTTATGAATGATGAGCCAGTGATGTTGCTACTATATGTATATGAAGAAAAACTCATCACAGATTGCAAGAAGAAGTTTGCTACAAAATTTGATGAAATACCTAATGCATTATTTCTTAGGTCTTGAGTTTTGGCAAAGCCCATAAAAGATCTTCCTTAACCAAGGGAAGTATGCAGTTAAAATACTGAAGAGGTTTGATATGTTGGAGTGTAAATCCATGAACACACCCAAGGAAACAAAGTTGAAACTCCTGGTTGATACTACGTTAGAATTGGTTGATGCTACATTGTACATATAGATCATTGGATCGTTGATGTATCTAACGAATGCTAGGCCAGATATATGTTTTTTTGTGAACACCTTGAGTCAATATCTGGTAGAGCCCAGAGGTGTTCACCTCTTTGTTGCAAAACATGTGATGAGATACCTTAAGGGTACGTTGGAATTTGGTCTCTGTTATAATGGAGATCATGATTTCAGACTGATTAGTTATACCGATTCAGATTGGGCTAGAAGTGTTTCTGACAGAAAGAGCACTTCAATATGTTGTTTCAATCTGGGGTCAACCATGACTTCATGGTAGAGTAGGAAGAAATCTAGTATTGCTCTCAGCATAGTAGAAGCAAAATACATTGCTGCATGTTCGCCAGTTGTGAAGCCATATGGCTACGGAAGTTGTTGACAGGTCTATTTGATCTAGAGATGGAAGCAACCATGATTCTATGTGATAGCCAGATATGCATAAAGATGACATAGAACCCTGTGTTCCATAACAAGTCGAAGCACATAGAAATCTGATATCACTACATTCGTGATATGGTGCAGAGAGGAGCCATAAAGCTCCAATATGTTGGCACATATAAGCAGGTTGCATATGTGTTGACCAAGCCTCTGTGTCATATAAAGTTTGAGCACTTCAAGACAAGCTTGGTGTAGATTTTAACTTTGTACAATATTTACCGCAAACAAATTTTCAGTAAAAGAAAATAAAAGATACAATGGTAAATACAAACATTACACAAAGATTTTTCCCCTGGAAACCCAAACCAGGAAAACTAACATATTCTATATTTTCATTCATTGTGTTACATTGTTTACAATACAATATACATATAGGAGCCAACGACATCCAAAACCCTAACCCAATGACCTGGATTAGTCAACAACCCTAATTCCTTAACCGAAAATAAAAAAACCATCGACAAAGAAACCATGTGTCGAAAAACCACATAAATATGTGACACGCTTCCTGAGGTAGAAAGAATATAACACATACCCAACACTTGATATAGTCCGAAAGGACCTCCCTCGAAAGGGGGAGTCATGTTGATGATACTATGGTATCCTGACCAATAGTGGGTAGCTCAGTTAGGATTTTATATCCTGGGGGACTGATCATCCCTGGACAGATCTCGAAGGTCCGATAAGGACAGTCTGTCTGAGTACCTGTGCATATATATTCTAGCTAAGGTCAGTGGTGGTATCT
>ML845710.1:14049-26805 GCA_009831015.1 Picea engelmannii | reverse complement strand
ATATATGTCAAGACAAAAATAGATTAAAAATAGTAAACACAATTAATTTTTTAATATATCTACATAGTCGAATCTATTTGTGTCTATTCATTGATAACGAATTTGTGTAGCCTATAGAAAAATAATATAAAAAAATAGAACACATATTTCATTAAATTTGGAAATATACACTGGATCTAGAATTTTAGAACTTTAGCTAGATTGAGTTTTTTCAAAATAAGGAATTAAAAAATCACATAATTGACTAAATTGAATACACACACACACACACACACACACACACACACATATATATATATATATATATATTCACTATTTTTTTTATGAATGTATCATTATAAACTCTCTTGTATCATTATAAATGTATCATCATAATTTATTTTCATTATTATTATTTATATTTTTCTATTGAAAGTTAGGTGGATCTTGATTTAGTTACATTTTAACATGTGTTTTAAGTAAAAAAATGGATCTAAATTAGAAATAGTGATCTAGAATTTTGAACTAAATTAGGAAGACATAGTTCTCGCTTTTTTGGGGGGTCCAATGCTTTTACCCCGTTTTTAAAAATGGTGCTACCGGTACCACCTCCCTCCGTTTTTAGGTGGTTTTTCAATATTTTAAAGTTTTCAATCCACAATGTTTCCACATTATTTTTTAAAATGCTTATTTTTCATCTATTTTCAATTTTTTCTAAATTTTTATTTTTATTTTTTATTCAACGATGTTTTTAGTCATTTTTTCATGCTTCTTTCAATCTTAAAAATATTTTTTACCATTTACTTTTTTGAAGTTACAATTTTTCATATAATTGTGTCCTTAATTAATTTATTGTTCCATACTTTTAAAACATAGTGGAAAAAAAACATTTTTAACACATTGTTTACCTTTACTTCAATACATAGAAAAAATTGTAGTTAAATAACATTAATTTTGAATATTTAGGAAAAAAACATACATTTTATACCCATATATAATAAAAAAACCAATACATTTTGGTACCTATTCCTTTAAAATAGCATGTCAAATAAAGCATTTTTATGGACATAATTGAACAAAAAAAAGTCAAAATTTTATAAAAGAATATCATTTTCTTTCATATTTTTATACATTTGAAGTAAAACAAATGACAACCTTTAAATTTTTTTTCCAATGTATAGTGATTCACATACAAATAAAATTAAAAAGAAAACAATAAAAAGATTCATCATAAAACAACAATAGATACATCTTCATTCTTATTTTAAAATATGAAAGTCAAAACATTACAGTTATAACTCATAAAAAAATTACAAAATTGAGTATCGTCTTCAAGGGAATATTAAAACTAATCAACAATATCATATATCTCAAATTCATCATTCTCAATAGAAACATTATCACCTTCTTCGACATCATTGTTTGCTTCCATTGTGTCATTTTGTTCTTCCATTGGCTCTTTGATATCCGCAAGTTCTCCAAAGTGCTCCTTTCCAATCATTCCTTTTAATGGTACTTGACGTTCCTTTGACATTTTTACCACCTTTGATTCAGTAAAATCTCCTTTCCTCAATCCAACTTCTTGCATTTCATCTCAAAGAGATGGAATAACATTAATTCTTTGTTGAATAAAAATGCACTGCATTGGGTCACTTTCAACGGCTATGCAATTCCTTCATTTTTGTAAGAAACACACTAATGTTGTACCTAATCACCAAATACAAAATAAATAATGAAGTTAAATACTATAAAAGACATAAATTAAAAATAATATAAGATTGAAGTATGATTTCATAAATATTAGATCATAATTCTTATTTGAACCTAATAACAAATCCAAAACCCAATCTCCTTCATTTGAAAATGTATCTATAAGATAATTAATTGATGCTTGTGGTTTTTGATAAATGTTAACCATCTCTCCTTTCAAATAATTTTCCTCATATGTTAGCTTTCTAACCACAACATTGTATATCAATACACTACTAGGAGTCTCTCCATCCTTTGCATTGACAAGAATAGAATTATAAGAATCATCTTTTGTCTAGCTTGCAATATGTATACTATCAAAATCACGTTTAAATGATTCTCTATTGGAGCTATGAATATTAGTCTTGTGCCTGTAACATAAATATATGCAAATTCAATTAACTTCTTAATTAATAAAGTTGTTTTATAATCTTAATTGATAAACATACATTTTCAATATCTTACCAAATAAACTGCATCCTTGTCTTTTCTTTCCCCTCGAAGCTTGATTGTACTAATCCTTCTTGTGTGTCTGAATCAAATACAAGAAATCTCCAAAATGGTGATGTTGTGACTTCTGTAAATCCCATAACCACTTTATTGAAAGCTTGGTAAGTATAAGGCTCATTATCATATCCAATTTTTTGGATATTATAACCATGAGGGATATCCGCAATAACCAGGGAGTATTTTTTTTTAGGAACAATATTTGCAAGTTGTTCACAATCACCTAATATCACTTTATATTGAACAAACAAACATATAGTTATATATCTATAACTATTAAAATAGAAATAAATTAACTTACAAATGAATAATATGAATGTAATTTATCAACATACCTTTTTGAATGTAACAAAAAATTGTTTCAATACTATTGTAGAGCTTGAATCTCGATAGTTGAGTTTAACATCATCCCAACTTTTTTCATTCAACATCTTGACTAATTCCTCTTGTATTCTCATATACACCTTGTGACTAAATAAAAAAAAAACAATTTTATAATGATATATATCATAAAATACTTAGAACATTGATATGTTAAACTAAAATAATAATAATAATTTTTTTGTCCTAACATAAATAAAAATAACTCAACAAACTTAATTTTTAAATTCATCACACATTTCTTCAATTGACAATTCTCTTGATCTTACACATGATAATATAGCTATGATAAGTTTRTCATCCTTCACTCCTTGTATTGTTCTCCAAGGTGTTATAGTCATATCATTCTGAAGATTTTTTATTTCAAAACATGTCTCACTTGTGCCACATATCAATGGTTTAGCCTTCTTAACTCTCTGATTTTTTTATACTAATAGTTTCCCATAGGGTGAAGATCTCATCTATCAAATCCCATACATGTCCAGTTCTAAATCTCAATTGAAAATAACTATCCACATCTCTAAATACATCACTTCCTTTGCAATTTTTTTCTTTTGTATTTTCATCATCAAGTGGGAATCCTATTTCCATACAACATTGCTTCTGAAACTTGGCATCAACATTTGATCTGTCCCCAYGACATATTTAAGAAAACTCATTATGGATAAATCTCACCCTTTGAATGAAATTCATGGACATTTTGTACTCATTTTCTATGTTATGATCCCATGGCAATAACTTTGCTTCTGAATCTGTTAAACCAACATAAATTATGCATTTGACTGTCTCAAAAAGAGGATTATTGGGATATTCTTGCATCAATTCTCTTCTAGCCTCTGTAGAGTGATTTCCTCCAATCACATAATATCTGTAGTCAAAACATTTTGATCTATCAAATTCTTCCCTCGTAGGAACTTCCATTGGGTCAACAAGAACTAGGTAGTCAACCACATTTGTAGATGTATTGTACCTAATCAATACTTTCAAATTGTGAATATGCAAGTGATGCAGTTTTATAATTTGATATTTTTCTCGCCCTTCTGTGGATTTATAAAGTTGTTTCACATTCAACTGAAATGTGTGGGCATCATGAACTAAGTTCTTCATCTTCAATCTATTTCGAATGACATTTTTTGTTGTTTTCATAATACCATCCTCTAGATCAACACTTGGTGTTATTATTTCTCTGCTACCTTTAAGAATTTCACTATTATACTTTGAGCTAACGATGGCTTCTTGAACATCATCAACAACATTTTGTTTCTTCCTCTTATGATTTAAATGAGTTTTATCTAAATCAACGATTTCTTCATAATCAATAGGAATGGACTCATAATCGACCATTGCTCTTTTGTGTTTATTTTGTTTATTTTTTTTGCGAGAAGGAGTGATAACATCATTGGGACTAATCTCAACAAAATCTTCATTTGGAGTTTCCTCATTTTCAAATGTAACCTGTTATCACATAAACTTGTCAGAGCCTTAGGGGTTTGTGGTTTCTACCTAAGTCTATATTTTTGTCTTTCTCTCCTCCTTTTGCAGACCCGATCGTAAGTTTTTCCTCTCAGCTGGTAGTTTTCTTCTGTTTGCCTTCATATGTTTGATCGACTTGTTTTTCGTTGTCATCTTGTCTGAGAAGTATTGACCCTCAACCTTTCTATTTTATCTAAGGTTGATCACTTCTCTCTTTGCCTCTATCACTAATCCTATTGTTTTCCTGAGCCCTCAGTCAGTGATCCAAGTAATCATTCACAGAGACCGCAACCGTAAGAATAAGCGCAACACTTAGAGAGGTCTGATGTGGACTCAAATCAAGTGAGCGAGCAAGATCAACTTTCATTGCCAGAGATCCATCAGGAATATTAGATCGACAACCATCAGGCGATTAGGATTATAGAGCTGCACAAAGCTTAGCGTCAGACAGAGGTCCGAAATCGCGAGGTCAATCCTAGCCGTTGGCACTAGGAAGGACACGTGGCGCAGGATTAACATTTCGATGACTCACGAAATGGAACAGTTAAAGGGTAGAATCATAAGGAATCATGAAACACAAAATCACAAAATGATCTTGGTTGTTCATTTCAAAAGGACATGTGGCACAAGATCCAAAACACAGAGAAAGTCATTTTGGGAAAGTCCGAAGTCCCAAAATGCCGATATTCATCAGGGCCGTCCGATGAAAAGGGGGCACATGTCACCCAATTCAAGTGATCACAATTTTGCGACTCGAAGATTTCAACATGGAACATAGTGCAAACTCGCGAAACATGAAATTTCAAAATGCCTGGGAATTAGGCCCGCGATCACAACCCAGGGTCATATGGAAAGTAGGGCAAAAAAGAAAGGTAAGCACTTATTGAGCAGTAGGCAGCGGAGGCCATTTGAGGATATGATCATGGCCGTCAGATTCAATATAGATCTGGTTGTTGATCTGAGTAGGGTCATTTCATGGGAACAAGCATTGGGATATTTGAAATCAAGGGGAGTGAAAAATCCCAAAATGAGAAATACCAAAATTTCATATGGGATAAGCATGAGGTCATGGCCCGAGGTTGTGTGGGGTGATGAAAAAGGATCTGTGCAAAGGCTCAAAGCACCCGAGTTGATCACACAAAATATCTGCATGGTTTCGAGGCTCCATGATCGACTGAAAGAAGTCATTGGCACCATTTGGAACATTCATGAGTGTCAGGCCTCTTATCGATCCCGATGAAAGTAGTTAATGAAAATGGGGGGAGGTGGTTGAAACCTCATTTCACCCCATAAATGGAAAGCATGGAAAATCTGGTCATGGAGGCATACTGTCAGCCCTATGTTCCATTTTCAATGGATTTTCCTACAAAACCCATACTGATATGATCTTGCGTCCGACAGAGGAATGCAAGTGCAGTTTGACAGAAGAAAATGCAAATGTTAAGCCTTGAATATAGTGACTAGAGAGCACTCCTGGCGGGAGAGAGTAGTTCTGAGTATAAATAGCTAATTTTGATATTTTGTTATGGTCGATGGTTGAGCTAGGCTTCCGTATTGTAAAGTTTTAATGAAGCTCTGGTTCTTCTGGGTATGTATATGTATTTGAGACTTCTTGTTTAATGTAAGTCAACTTCTTCTCATATCTCTGTAAAGAACTACGTTAGAACACTCGGGCATGGAGGATCCAGTCGAGGGTAGTTGTGTTCTTGTGATGTAGGTTTGATCATAGTGACATCGCGACCAATTTTAATCAATTTCTGTGTTTTATTTTCCCTCTAATGCTGAATGACTCGGGCATGGATGATCTAGTCGGGTTGTTGTCATTGAATTGTGATGTATGTTTGATTTCAGTTTAGTGATAATTTCATTCAGTCCCATGAAACTCTGAACGAAGAGGATATTACCTTCTGATTTTCTCCTCCTTAGGCTACTGGAAGACTGGATGTCAATAGAAGATCTCTTCACTCTCCTTAAGTTCTTCCCCCTACTCACCTTTACAACAATTTACTGACTGAAGTTAGATCAAGACCTCATCTACTTATGCATACTAGCCCAGTTTTCTGAGTTAAAGCGATATTATCTTGAGACTGCGCCCATTAGACCACCCTTTAATTTATTCATTGTGACATATAAACTGATGGGTATTGGGATTACCTCAGTCGCAATCCAGAGGTGACTTCTAGTGCTAACATTTCTGGCACCGTTGCCGAGGACAAATTGAAGATTTTCCCGGGGATTGAATGAAAAAGCTTACTGGTTCTGAAGGTGTGTCAAAACTTAGTACATCAAAGATTGAAACTGTGCACCTAGCGAATCCATTGATGTGAATCCACTAGCGACTCCACTGTTTTAGCTGTGGCTTCTAGAGGCAGACACACGAGATCTGCTCCACAACTACCTTTAGCAACACCTGAAGCTGACCTAGAGAAAATTATCAGAAAGGGAAAGGCCCTTCGAGAAGACACTTCTACTGCTGAACAAGGTATTTATGATGATTCTCATTATCCTTTTATATAAACTCCAATATCTACTTCTCATTCTCCTGTTATACCATCTATTGGAGTTTCTCAAAGTTTAAAGTTTGGGAGTGTTCCTGTTGATTTCTCCCCTCCTAGTGGATTGGAGGGAGAAATATTTGTCACTCCTATCTCCCCTGATGTTGTAGCTTGGTCTAGACCCAGGACCTCAGAATATTTTCCCACTCTTGGCTTCACCACTCCTCCCCCTTCTAAAGTTGCTTCTTTTAGAGAGAGAGAAAACTATGCTCCCTCAAGCCCTGTAGACGTTTCCCCTAATCCACTGTTGTTTCCCTTTCCTCCCAGAAACATACCCCCAGTCTTCCCTTTTCAAACTCCATCCCCTCCTATTTATCCTCCACCTCTCATCTCTATGGTGGGTGCTAACCCCCATAGGAACATAATGGATGCCATAGTGGACATAAGATATGCCCCTCTAGTCTTACCTCAGCTGATGAATGCTCTCCCTCATGGAGACTACCTAAAACACATGCCCAAATTCATGGGAGAAGAAGACATAACTGATGAAGAATGCCTTGCTTCCTTCTACAGTTATGCAAACAATCTGAATATTGAAAATGAAGATGTGTGGATGTGAGTCTTTGTCCAGAGCCTTGATGGTGAGGTTAGGAAATGGTTTAGAGGATTGACCCCTGGATCCATTTTTGGGATTGAGGCTTTAGATGATGTTTTATTGAGACAATGCGGGGATATAAAATACTTTATGTATTATATCACAGAGTTTGGGTCCCTAAAGAGAAAAGAGGGATAATTTGTCTCTAACTTCTCCAAAAGATTCAACAAAATGTACAATAAGATCCCTGCCGAGATAAAGCCTACAGAAGCCTCTGCCAAAATTACCTATGCTAGTGCTTTTGAGAAGAGAGAGAAGAGTTACTTCCTTGGCTCATATGCAAGATGCAACCTTGGAAGTAGAGTCTAATGTATTGGAAGCTAATCGACTCATGAATAAGGTTGATAGAGACATACCAAGGGGAAGATATAAAGCCTCCACCTCCAATTCCTCTGCTCGCCCCCCTCAAATAGACGAAGTAACCAAGTTACTAAAATAACTTTCAAATAGAATGGAAAGATTGTAAGTAGAGGGGAAGAATACATACAAAAATCATCAAAATGATGATAATAGAGGCAACTTCAGGAGGACGAATAATAATTCTCCTCAGATTATGCAAAGGGAACAAAGAAACAAAGACACAGATGATCAGAAAGTCTAGACCCCTCTTCAAAACAACCTTGTTGCGGATGAGGATGGAGAGGAAGAAGACCTCGATCTAGAAATCCTATGTCTTGAAGAAATATCCTCTTCTCCTCACTTAACTTAGTTATCATACGAGGAGTCTCTCATGGACAACCAATTAAACGAGATGAGAAAGGGGGCCAAGGCCAACAACAACCCAAATAGATACAAACTCAGGTCCAAAAATAAAGAAGGAAAGCTTGATGTTCATGATCGACCTACCAGAGAAGAAAATCCTACCAAAGATGTAGCAGGCGACAAAAAAGGTAAGAAGACACAAACCCCCTCACTAGTAGCCAAAGATCATGTTCTAGTAGTGAGAGAAATTCTAAATCCCCCCTCCTCTTTCAACTTTGAGCATGAAATTCAGAAGATCTGAATCCCTGTACCCCTTTCAGAGCTGGTCAAGCATGAATATTTTAAAAGGTCCCTCTCTAAATTGTTGCTGCCAGAACCCCCAAATCATCCCACAGACTTAATTAATCTGCAAGATGAAAAACCAATAGTTATGTTAGGTCGCATGATAGAAGACAAAGAGGATTCATCCCCTCCCTTCTATACATCCCTAAATATACATGATAAGGTGTTGCATAATTGTTTGATGGACTCAAGGGCATCTCATAACCTCATGCCAAAAACTGTCATGGATGAATTGGGACTAGAAGTCACAAAGTCTTATCATGATTTGTATTCTTTTGATTATAGGAAAGTGTAATGTCTTGGGGTCATCAAAGATCTGGTTGTGACTTTGTTTCAATTGCCCATGAAAAGTGTGGTCATGGACATTGTGGTGGCTGATGTCCCCCTCAAGTTCGACATGTTGTTGTCAAGATCTTGGATAAAGAGACTTGGGGGAACATTGCAGATGGACCTCACATATGCTACCATTCCTGTGTTTGGGGGGGAACATAGAAGACTATACAAAGAAGCTCAGTTGGCCTATATTATTAGTGATGAAGCTGACCCCACCAACCATCCTATCTTTTCACTTGGCATTGAGTTGGGGTCTAGTTTATTACAGTTCATTGATTCTCTCAAGCCTCCTTTAAAATTAAAAAAATATCCCATGGATTTCCATGAAGTTTCTTTCTCCACCACCTCTGTTTGGAAAATTTTCTTTGATGGAGCCTCTTCTAAGGATGTTACTGGTGCTGGAGTGGTATTTGTTTCGCCTTCTCAAGAGATGGTATCTCTTTCCTACAAGCTGGAATTTGAAACTACAAATAATGTGGTAGAGTATGAAGCTCTTGTTTTAGGCTTAAGCACTGCAAAAGACATGGGGATCAAGGAAATATCTATGTTTGGGGATGCATAATTTATTGTTAATCAAATTAGAAATGTTTATCAAGCTAAGCATCCTAGACTCAGAATTTATAGAAATGAAGTGTGGGACCTGATTGGCAGCTTTTTCTTGGATTTCAACATTTCATTCATTCCGAAGGAGGAAAACACAATGGATGATTCTTTCACAGTTTCAACAAGAAATTTCAGAGTCCCCCTGCCACTCAAGCTTAGGTATGACACAGAAGTAAAATACAGGCCCTCTATACCTGACAATGTCAAGCATTGGAAGGTGTTTGAGGATGATCTTGAGATCAAAAGGTTCCTGGATACTGTTGAGGAATTTTCAGCATTGCATATTGATAAGGACCAAGATTCTACAAATAGCCCCCATGCTAATGAATTTTTGAATAAAATTGTTGATCATCATATTGTGCAGTTACCAAGTAATCACATTCCAAAGGGACTAGTTCCTTTAGAAAGGATATTTGATAGTAATGATGTGGCAGTAAAAGCTAAGAGGCCAATTGGTGATGCTGATGTGGCTGAGTGCAATATTGGCACAGGTCAGGATCCAAAATTTGTCAAGTTGTCAAGCAACTTGTCGAGGGAGAAAAGGGACGAGTGTGCTAAGTTATTAAAGGAGTTTTCTGATGTGTTCGCTTGGACATATGAAGACCTCGGGACTTATGACATATGTGTCATTGAGCACAAAATCCCACTAAAAGAGGAAGCCAATCCGTTTAGGCAGAAATTGAGACCGATAAATCCTATGCTATTGCCTATCATGGAGAAAGAATTGAAGAAGTTCTTGGATGCTCAGATCATCATGCCTTTGAGGTATTTAGAGTGGGTGGCCAACTTGGTCTCGGTGAGAAAGAAGAGTGGGGAGATCAGACTTTGTGTCGAGTTCAGGAACCTGAACAGGAGCTCAAAGAAGGACAATTACCCTTTGCCAAAGATGGAACACGCATTGTAGAGGGTGACAGGTGCATCCAGGATTTCCATGATTGATGGTTTCTTCGGCTATAATCAGATATCTGTCCTGCTTGAGGACAGAGAAAAGACAACCTTCACCACTCCTTGGGGCACATTCATGCATGCCAAAATGCCCTTTGGACTGATGAACGCAGGGACAACCTTTCAATGAGCTATGGACATCGCCTTCATCGGAGAAAAGGATATTTTTGTAGTCATTTACCTGGATGACATAACAGGCTTCTCCAATTCTGATGCGAAGCATTGTGAACATTTAAAAAGGGTCTTCTTAAAATGCAGAAAATTTGGCCTCTCCTTAAATCCCAAGAAATCATTATTTTCCCTGAACGAGGGGAAATTACTCGGGCACATTGTATCTGCTGAGGGAGTAAGGATTGATCCCGAGAGGGTGGAAGAAATACAAACCTTGTCACTCCCTAGGAGGTTTTTTTCCAATTTTGTTGAATTGGTAAAACTTATAACAACCATGTTGAGAAAGGGAAATGAAGTTAAGTGGACTACTGAGTCTCAAAATTCCTTTGATCATATAAAGAAATCCTTGACTAAAGCACTTGTGCTTATCATTCCTGATTACTCAAAGTATTTCCTCATTTTTTCATTTGCTTCGTTTGATAGAATGGCATCTTTTTTATTGCAGAAGAATGCTGAGGGAATGGAGTAGCCAATTTCATTTTTTAGAAGAGCATTGAGAGATGTAGAGTTCATATATGACCTCATGGAGAAACAAGCCTATGCCTTGGTGAAAGCTCTCAAAGCTTTTAGAGTCTATGTTTTTCATTCGAAAATCATCACATATGTTCCTTCAACTTCTTTGAAGGACATTCTCATTTAGCTTGACATAGACGGGAGAAGGAGCAAGTGGATTGCAAAAATCCTTGAATTTCTGGAGATAAAACCCACCAAACTAGTTAAAGGCTATGGTTTAGCCAAGTTGTTGGATGAATATAATTGTAAATATTTGGGGGTTAACTTCATCAACACCTACTCAGAAGATCAACAAGCTGGGTTGTCTGACAAAGGTTCTCAGGACAACCCTCCATTAGCAGAATGCGCTTGGTATAAAGACATTATATATTTTCTGCAAGAATTAAGGCCCCCTGATGGTATGGGAAAAAGAAAGACAAGAGATTTAAAGCTCGAAGCAATCAGATATTGCCTCATTGACCAAGTCTTGTATTGGACAGACCCTCTAGGAGTGCTTCTAAGATGTTTAGACCCACAGGAGGCCTAAAAGATAATGTTTTATTTTCATGACAGCCTATGTGGGGGACATCATTTCTGGAGAACCATGGCCTATAAAATCCTAAGGGTTGGGTAATTTTTTCCTACTCTATTCACTAATGTTTGTGAAAGGGTCAGATCCTATGTCAAATGTAAAAAATTATCTGGGAAGAAACAACTAAAGTCCCTGCCATTGAAACTTGTGGTGGCTTCAGGACCTTTTCGATAGTGGGGTATTGACATCATTGGGGAAATTCATCCTGCTTCAAGCGGTTAGCACAGGTGGATATTAACTGCAATAGATTACTTCACAAAATGGATAGAAGCTATCCCCACAAGGAGTGCTTCTCACAAAGTAATCATTGGTTTTCTTGAAGACATCATAGCAAGGTTTGGTTTCCCGAACAGAATCATCACTGATAATGTGACATCCTTCAAGGCCAAACCACTGGTCAAGTTTTGTGAGCAGTTTGGAATTGCGCCAATCCACTCTACCCCCTATTACCCCCAAGGAAATGGATTGGCAGAGTCCTCAAACAAAATCCTGATAAAGATCATCAAAATACTATTAGAGGACAACAAGAAAACATGGGATACAAAGCTCAAATTTTCTTTGTGGGTTGATAGAGTGACAACAAAGAGGTCGTTGGGCCTCTCTCCTTTCCAGCTTGTATATGTAACTGAAGCAATATTTCCTCCTCAGCTTGCCTTGCCTCTGGAGAAATTCTTTTAGGACTGCCAAGGAGAGCCTGATGACATGATCATAAGGATACATCAGCTAGTAGAAGTGCAACATACTAGAGAGCAAGTGATGGACAAGGCATGTGATTGACAACAAAGGATCAAGCAGATCTTCGATAGGAGGAATAGTAAAGAGGATTTACAGCTGGGAGATCTAGTACTCAAATGGGATGCACCCAAACAGGACAAGGGAAAGCATGGGAAATTTGAATCCCTTTGGATCAGTCCCTTCAATATTTCTGAGGGATTTCCAAATAATACTTACAGGTTGCAGAATTTGGAGGGTGGTTAATTTTTTGGTGGCCCAGTAAATGGGCACTTTCGAAAAAAGTTTTTTGTTTAAATCCACGGTCGATGTTCCACCATTGTAAATACCGCTCTGGTTTTATGTTTTTTTTTTTTTTAAGAGGAGACTCCATAAACCAAAGAAGAAAGGCACTGGAGTTGTGTGTTCTTGGCAGCTCGCAGGGAGCATGCCATACCCTGTGGAGCCAAATGTTATCGCATAAACTTGTCAGAGCCTTAGGGGTTTGTGATTTCTACCTAAGTATATATTTTTGTCTGTCTCTCCTCCTTTTGCATACCCGATCGTAATTTTTTCCTCTCGACTAGTAGTTTTCTTTTGTTTTCCTTCATCCGTTTGATCAACCT
>ML845708.1:39745-51822 GCA_009831015.1 Picea engelmannii | reverse complement strand
TGTATCATAAGCATTAACATTCATCAGTGCATAATAAACAATAACAAATAGATCCACACAATGCACAGTACACCAATATTTACGTGGAAACCCAATACGGGATAAAACCATGGAATGATTTTCTTATATGTCAAGAATTACATTCAAAGAAACACCAACTTCCAATTCTCCAGCTACAACTGGAAAGAGGCTCCAACCCCCTAGTTTCTCAGGCTACAACATGAGTGAATCTCCAAATCCCCAATTCTCTGGCTACAACCAGAAGGAGGCTACAACCCCCTATGTTCTCTGGCTACAACTGGAAGGTGGCTACAACCACCCAATTTCTTAGGCTACAACCTAAGGGAATTTTCAACTCCCAAATTCTCTGGCTACAACCAGAAGGATGCTACAACCCCCTATGTTCTCCGGCTACAACCACCTATCCTTGCCCCATCCAACCGCCCTGAAATATAAGTAGAATGATGGAACCACTGTCACACTATCATTGTCAGATATACTGTTGTAAACCTATACCAATCAACCTACACCAAACAACGTGTAAAAACCTGTATCAAACAACATGTAATCAACCTGTACCATAAACAGGTGCATCAACCATGCACCAACTTGTACCTCAACATGTACAACAAAAAAGTGCATCAACCATGCACCAAAAATATACAAATAACCTCTCACAACAACCTGTCCAAACAACCTATCACAACAACCTGTCTCATCAATCTTATCAACCAAATCAGATCTACTCACCAAGACAACTCTCAACAATTTGCATCACAACAATTCATAATCATCACCAAGATCATTATGTTATTCTAATAATATACCAAGACAAGTATGCTACATCATCCATAAACCATGTGTCAACAATACTACTAACAAGTGCCTCTATTGTGTTGGTTTTTTCACATGGGTGAGCAAAAACACAACACTTGCATGCTTAGTTAAGCCATCTAAACAAGACAAAAGTTTGTGAGTTGATTAAATAACCAAATACACATGAAAACAAGTAAATAACAACTAAAAACAACTAAGAAATAAATGTTAGAGAAGCATGAAAGAACTAGAACCATGAAAAGCAAAAAATGACCAATATATAGCTACCAATGGATCAATATATTCATAGGCTAAATATCGTAGAGAAAGGAAGGGACTTATAAGTCCCCTCTTCCTCCTTGGGAGGGCTCTTGAGTTCCATAATTGAGAGATCTTCTCTTCATACAATGGAAGAAATGATAATTGTGAAGAAATACAATGCATATTCCCTCAAGAGATGAGTGGAATGGCCTATTGCAATGGTGCTTGAATGATTCAAAGAGAAAATAGGATTCTCAAAGAAGAATTCTTGCATCATAACAATACCTTGGAGATATGATTTTCTTAGCACACCCATGGAACATATTTATAGAATCCATACATGGAAAGATATAATTGGTTCATAGTGTGAACAAGGGGACTTTTAGGGAATTTCCTAGCCCTTGACCAACCTCCAAGCTAGATTTCGCTCAGATATGAGTGTCAAATCGTGTTGGGGGTCGAACTAGAAGTGGTTGAGGGGTCGACAAGATTCATAAATGTGTCATTCAGAGGAGTGTGTGGCTTTTCTCGTGACAATCACTCATCTTGCGCACAGTGCGCACTGAGTTCTGTGTTGGCCTGTGCATTCTGCGCACTGTGCGCACACTCCCTTTGGTGAATTTGCGCACTTTGATTTTTGAACCAAGTATATAGTTTTTGCCTTTTTTGTGAACTTTGGTGTTATAGGTGGACTAATTGTTGTTGGCATTGATGTTTTCTTTAACCATTGTGTGCATTGTCGCAGAAAATTTTTCATTGATAACAGATGCCCCCTGATGTGTGAGGTTAGAAGCATATGTATAGCCGAAATACATCAATGTTTCTTTTGCTGAGAGTGTCATTGTAATGAAGAGTGAAGAGAGTAATTGCAAGAGCGATCCGCCAGAGGGAGAGGGAGAGCGATCATTTGTACGTATCAAGGCCATCTATGACCTCTTGACAGAGTGCATTGCAGTGATGGTGGTGAGGATCTATAGATCCTTGGGTACTCATCGGATCACTGGTGGTCAGCTAAGGGTGGTGGAGTAGGTAATGGATGGGGACATGTTTGCATGGGGTGTGCTGATGCACACCAATATTTTTCCCCAGTTGAATCGTTGTCGACGAGCCGACTCCAGTAATTTTTCTTTCGAGTCCATTATGGTGGCTTGGTTCTTGGAGAGGGTGCCTCTGTTGTGCCCGAGGATTATACTAGATCCAGCGGGGCAACGACAGCCACGACTGATGCGGTGGGCCCATGTGTTGGTCCAACATGGAGTAGGTGAGGGTGGTCACTACTTCACAGCCACAGTGGCTTGAGTGTGGCGCCAGATGCCACAGGTGATCTTGAGATATCCATACGTGGGTATGGACTATCGTCAGGATCCAGACATGGTGTCACCTCCTGGGACGACTGGGACCAGAGAGGTATGTGTTGTATTTTTTTTATGTTTCGTAATTTGGATAGATAGCATTTATCATATATGTATATGGATATTGACACTATCTCTAGTGTTGTTTTACATATGTTGGTTCCCGAAGACAAGAGGTCGAGGTTGTCAGGGAGTCGACTCGATGGGAGCCGATTTGGCATGAGCCTACGGATCCGAGGGTTGGACAGAGGCGGAGGCGAGATGACGATGGTGCTAGACCAATGAGAGAGCCACAGTGAGATGTTGAGGTCATGTTGGAGGATCTGCATAGACGTTTCAAGCGGGTTCTGCAGGGTGTGCCTGAGGGCATATGGGCCCACATCTAGGATGAGGAGGTCCTAGACCAGTGTGTGGGGGTACCAGAAGAGTGGTAGACCCTGATCCATCGAGCAGCAGTGGCAGGGGTAGCGATGACTGGTCGGCTACCTCCTTGAGTTAGGGGGCCCCCAGTGAGTGGGGCACCTCCGGATGATAGAGGACCTTGGGGGGGAGCTCTAGGGGCACCTTGAGTGTTGTTTTTGTGTGTATACGAGTTTATGGGCCCAGTTTTGTATAGGGTATTGGCTACCCATTTTTTGTATTCATAGGCGTGAGGGGAATCAGGAGCCTACGGGCGATTGTATATGTATATTTTTGTAAAATATTGGGGACCTTCATGACATATATATGATGGATATATTTTGGATAATTCATGTCTTTATGTTTTATGTTTTGATGATATATGTTGTATATTCTACCTGTTTTGATAGATGTGTGATGTTATGTATATGGTGTTGTTTTAATGTGATAAATGTCAATCTAATACTATGTTAGCCATGTGATATGCTACTTGATTGAGGTTTCTTGGAATATGTGTAAACATTATGGAATCAAAGTTGTGAGATAGGAGTCTAACTTGTAGGTATTTTCAAAAGAGGCAAAGATCTTGAACATGATATACGTTGTTGAGTTGCAGGACGACAAGTTGGGAATCTAACATAACGCTAAGGTGAGGAATGTGGTGGTGATTGGCCTCAGCAAGGATTCCAATGACGAAGTCATATTCGGCTTGGTTGTTGGTGGTCAGGCCTAAACATATGCCACTAGAGTGGAGTAGGATATGTGAAGGGGTATATATGGCCCAAGCGATCGAAGCGAGATTTTGGGTCCAGCAACTGGCATCGTCAGAGTAACCGATGTGGTAGGTTGATGAATGATTCATCTGTCAAAAACATGGGTGATAGATCAAACACTAAGAGTGTTGGTATCAAGGAAGACTAAAAACTCTACAAATGTGTACAAAGAAAAACCTAAGGTAGGGGGGCTACGCTTAGGCGTAAAACTTATTTAAGTACAACCCGTTGACGGGTTATTTGAGAGGGTAGCCTTCTGGAGAGGCCAAGATGTAGGCGCCTTCAGTGAGGCAGTGTTGGATGATGAAGGGACCATGCCATAATGACTCGAATTTCCCATGGCTTAGAGTATCGTGGGTGATATCATAGGCTAAAACGAGATCACCTTCGTTGAATGAGAGAAGGTTGATATGGGGGTTGAAGGTGGATTTGGACCGTTTTTTAGCTACCTCATTGTGTTGTAATGAAGATCAACGGTCTTCATCAAGCGAATCTAAGTTCAATAGGTGTTGCTCTATTGGAGAAGTGTTAGGTAAGAGATCTATGGTAGTGTGTAACGTGGGGATTTCACACTCGATAAGGAAGGTGGCTTCGATCCCATGGACAAGGTGGAACGGTTTAAAACCGGTGGTAGTTTTGACTATCGTGCGATAAGCCCATAGAATGCAAAACAACATATGATGTCAGTTGGTCTTATGTTTGTTGACGGTACATTGTAGCATGGTTTTGAGGACTTCATTGACGGCCTCGACCTGTCCGTTGGACTGAGGGTAGTATGGGGAGGCAAACTCATGGGAGAAGCCTAATTTTTAGGAGAGTTCCATAAAGATCTCATTCTCAAAAATTTTACCATGGTCGGATACTAACTATAGTGGGACTTCGAACCAGGTAATGACATGGTTGAAGAAAAAATGTGATGTTGTGTCAGCAGTGTTGTTGAAAGTGGGCATGGCTTCGGCCCATTTGGTAAAGTAATCTACTGCCACGATAATTTACTTGTGTCTGTTATTGGATGGAGGATGGAAAGTCATGAAGTATATGCCCCATTTACATAAGGTTTCGACTGTGATGACTCGGTGTAGAAGAGTTGGGGGAGCTCGTGCTTTGTTCGCATAAAGATGGCATTTGTCACATCACTTGACAGCGTGGATGCAGTCATGAAACAAAGTGGGCCAAAAATACCTTGCTCGAATGATTTTTTGGGCGGTAGACATACCACATAGGTGTCCACCGCAAGTGCCACTGTGGAAATAATTCAATACTCTTTCATCTTCATCGATGGTAAGGCATCGTCGAAGGATGGTATCAACCCTATGTCAATAGAGGATGTCTCCGATGAGGAGATATTGGGGTGCCTAATGGCGAATGCGTTGACAGTCATCTCGAGAGATATGAGACCCAAACTTATGTGTTTGAAGGTAGACGAGGAGGTCTCCATACCAGGGGTCATCAAAGGGGATGAAGAAGAGGTGTTCTCCGGGGAAATCCTCATTGATGGGGGAATCTTTGGCGTTTGAGGGAAAAGTTGTAATGAGTTTGTCTAGGACAATAGATTTATTTCTTTTGGGAGTAGAGAACTCTAGATCGTATTCTTGGAGGATAATGATCCATCGAGCAAATTTTCCATTAATCTATCGATGACTAAGCAAGTATTGCATGGGGTTGGAATCTGTTACGACCTTGGTAGTTCGAAGCATAATATAGTGTCGTGGTTTTTGGAATGCGATGAAAAACTACTAAGGTGAGTTTCTCATCATGATTGCATTTCAAGGGTGGACCTGAAAGGTTTTTAATAATGTAGTAAATCACACGTTTTGTGTCCATCATCCCCTAATTGGACAAGGACTCCTGCAAATGAGACAGTCGAGGATGATAAGTAGAGGATGTAATCGCAATCATAGTCTGGGGGACTAATCAAAGGGGCATTGGATAGGGCATCTTTTAAACCATCAAAAGTTGTTTGAGCATGTCCGTACCATCGAAATGGGATATCATGTTATAGTAAGCGGATGAAACCATGTGCATGAGTGGCGTAGTCTAGGATAAAGCGGCGTAAGAAGTTGGCTTTGCCTTGTAGGCTCTACAGTTAGCGTAAATTCCTAGGTGGTGGAATTTTTGTGATAGCTTGTACCTTGAGGGGGTCCACTGTGATGTTGTGTTGGGAGACAATGAACCCAAGGAGGCGTTTGGTCATGACACAAAAGACGCACTTGAGGGGGTTCAAGCAGATATTATACTGGCGACACCATTGGAAAACGATGCATAAGTCATCTAAATGTTGTGATCGCTTTTTGGATCGAGCAGTGAGGTTGTCCAAATAAGCAGGGATGATGCAAGCAAGATCATGGAAAACATAGGTCATGGCCCGTTGAAACATAGCACCTACTTTCTTGAGTCCAAAAGGTATGACGCGATAAGCAAAGGTACCACAAGGGGTTGTAAACGTGGTTTTGTACTGATCTGCTAGGTGGATTTGGATCTGGTTATAGACAGAGAAACTATCCATAAAGGAAAGTGCCTCATGGTCGACGCAATAATCGATGATTTGATCGATAAAAGGGGTTGGGAAGTTGTCTTTGGGACAAGCATGGTTGAGATCACAAAATTCTATGCAGACGTGAATGGTTCCATGTTTTTTGTTAACTGGGACGGGGTTGGAGACCCACGAAGTGTACGCGATGGGGTAAATGAACCCAGGGGTACGTAACTTATCAATTTTGAATTTGATAGCCCTGGATTTGGATGGGTGGAGGGGGTGTTTCTTTTGAAAAACAAGGTCAATATATGGCCAAGTGTCGATTCTATGTTCGACTATAGAAGGATCGAGGCCAGGCATCTCTGTATATGACTAGGAAAAAGTGACTCAGTATTCCTGAAAGAGAAATTTTTAAGCAATGATTTCTTCAGGGGAGCATCTGACGCCAATGGTGATCTCTTCTACGATCCCTGGTTTGATGGAAATGTCGATTTTGATAGTGAGGGAAATGTTGGCCATGTTTCCTTCTTCAAAAGCATTGGGGGCAGGGATAGGGTTTATGAACCAGTCTATATGCCCTCAAGGAATGAAATCCTTAGTTTCGATTGCACACAATGAGGCTTGGCTAGTAGGGTGAAAATCCTCTTGTGAGAGGAAGAGTGCTCGATGATGGAGCGCATTCCATGGGAAATTGGGGGCGGTTGATTCATCCAAGATATCTTCGTTGCAGTGAAAAATGTGAGGAGAAAATGGATCATGGGCGATGGCAGTGGGAACCATCGACGAGTAAGTGTTATTGTTATTAGAGGATGAGGACGTAGAAGGGATATCATGCACAGGGTGTGAAGGATCACTTGACATGAAGATATTGTGGATGGGACCTCATTCACGCAGAGGTTGACGAAGAAACAGAACGAATGTCATTAATGTGAGCAGTAGTAGGGAGATCTTGAGGGGGATCATGCAAGGATGTTTGGCGTACTGTGGCTAACATTTGGCAGAATTGAGGTAGAGTCGGGAAATGATGGGTGTAATGTCCATATTCTAAACATATGGTTCAAGATAAATTGGTTTGTAACCCCTTCTTGTGTGCGGATAAGGATTTCGTAGTAGCAGTTGAAGTGCTAGGTGGAGTGGTAAGTAATGGGGTTTCTTTAGGGAGTTGGATAAGATTGTGCAACTCGGGAGGAGTAGGACATCTGTTAGTGGGGTGTCCTTCTCTTTCACATAGTGTGCAAGGAGGTTGACCTTGAGGAGGGAGTGGAGCTATGACCTTGTTCTTCCTTCTTCTTCCCCCAATTGTGGTGTTGCCCCCAGTTGGGGGTGTCGGTGGTGTGGTAGGAGCCTGTACTGGGATCTGCATCGGTAATCCCTATGTCTGAGGAGGGAGAGATGGCGAAGGAACCATAGCAGGTGGATGAAGATACCATACAGGGATGGAAAGCACCATGTTGGGAAGGGTGATAGTAGCATCTACCTGGAATGCTTGGACTCCAAGTGGAGGGTAGAAGAAGGGGATTTGGGTAATGGCTTGTGGGACTGTCTCCCAAACCAGGATTTTCCCCTAGAGGGGGGGGGAATCTGGGACAAGTAGTTTGGTGGTGGATTCAGGGAATTCCTGAGGTAGTAATTTGCCGACTTGTGGAACTTTGATGTGGGTAGGGGACTCTGTGAGAGGAATATTGTCTCTGGTATTGGTTTCGTTAGAGGAAACTACACACACTTGTGCGAAAATGGAAGGATGTGGGAGAGGGGGTGCTCCATGATAAGTCTCTAACAAGTATGGGTCCTTGAATATTCCAAGACGCTTTTCGATGACCAAAAAAGCATCAAAGCTAGTTCAGACAAGGGGGGGGATGTTATCAATGTTGATGAAATGATTAGGTTCATAATGTGTAAGTTGGTCGATGGTGATGATTTTCCCATTATGGGGGAACATCATCGTACGAAACACAGAAGAGGCTATTGCCTTCATATCATAGATGTAGCTACGCCCAAACAGGATATTGTAATCGAGTGGGGCATCGATAAACTTAATTTCAATCAATACAGTTTTTCCCCCAAGTTCTACGAGGACATTTCGAAATATTCCTTCAAGGGACGATGGTCTACCGTCATAAGCTCTTAGGGTGATGAAACATGGTACTATCTCAAGTGAGTCGAGTTTCTACCATACAACTTTGAACATGATGCATGTGGATGAACCTCCATAGATGATATACTAATGAACTGTGATGTTCTGGATCTTAACTGATATCTGAAAAGCTACCAGGGCGGGGAGGCATGGTTCCTCGTTATCGATAGCAAAGGTGATGAGTCAAGTATTAGCTGGGTCGACTACCCCCAAAGAAAAAATAAAGGATTTGCGTTGTGATGGGCATGTTTGTAGGACCTCCAGTATAGACATGGCTATAGGGGATTGAGCTAAATCACTGACTAAACTGTAATTATGGGTTTCCCTAGCATGAGGGTTATGTACATTTCGTTGTAAAGGTACGCAGGGTATACGAGGATAGGGTTCAGTGTTAGGGCGTGGAATCATCAATGGTTGTCTGGATATATCGAGAGTTTTTCTCGAGGTGGTTGGGGTGGATTCGAGAGGGAATCCATACTGATGACCACGAGTTTGCAGAATAATCTCTTCTTCGCTGGTAAGAAGGATATTGTGATCGACTGGATTTTCAGGTTGATTGGGACCTGGATTTTGATACTGCCCCATTTGTGGTGGCGTAGGGTTGATCTCTTGTTGCGTATTCATCACACCTTGGTGGGGAATAGGGTTTTCCAACATGACTGGAGGTGGTGGTTTCAAATAATGTTCTTAGGCCTGCTGGGGGGTAGGCTGTGCTGGAGGGCATTGAGTGTTCATGGATGATTTCATCCGTTTGAAATCGGAAATTTGGGGGAAGTGGTGAGTATAATCTCCATACTCACCACATAAAGTGCAAGGGAAGTTAGTCCTGAGTTTTTTATTCCTCCCTTGTCGTGGTTGATTGTTATTGTTGCCCCCAGCGGGACGTTTTTGTTGGGGGTTACTTCCTCCTGGTCCTGGGTTGTTATTGTTTCATTTTTTCCCTTTCCTCTTGGCATTATTTGGTTGATGGGACAGATTTTCCGTATTCAACTATTCAAAATTATGAAATTTTTGAATGGGAGAGGGCTTAACAAAATTAATGTCGGCATGTGGTTGTCCTGGTGGAGGAGCAACTTGTTGGGGGGGGACCAGGAAATGGAAAATATGGATTTTTTGGGGAGATGATCCATATGGTGTGTAGGACTTAGAAGTACTTCCACCACTGTTGGGATCATATGCATGGGTTGATGGTGAACTCGTACTTGGTTGAGAGATTGGATGCATCATGGGTTCCAGTGGGGGTGCCCCCAACGGCTGAGAGGGACCAACAGGATATGATTGTTGGTGAGTGGGAGGATGGTAATAAGACGTCCATCCATATGATTGCGGATATTTATTTGCCCCATAAGTAGGTGATGGGTGGTTGTAAGGGTTGCGGTGTTTCATGGAACCAATCAACCCATCTGCAGCGTGAGAAGCCCCAGGTTTGTCCTGGCCAAATGGTAGGGGCATGGGTGCATCAGACAATACTATTTACAAGTAACCCGATTGAGCATATATGAGGTCAAATTGTTTGGCCTTGTTGATGGCTTCCTCTTTTGATTGAGGAATTGGATGCTACATCTTTGCCAATCACATAGACGAGCGATTTAAGAAACCAATCAAGACGTTGTTCTTTGGTGGTTTCAACTTTACAAAAACTACGTCGCTGCCACCATTCATGGATGTAGTCAACGATATGGATAGAAATGGTTTGTTTGAACTTAGAGAGGAGTTCTAAAACAATGTCATGACAAACTGGTAGTTGGAAAAAGGACAAAAAGGCCTTGGCCAATGATTCAAAGGTCACATGGGACCCTAATTTTTCGTCCACATACCATTTGGTCGATGAACCAGTGAGAGACCTTTGGAATAACCTTAAGAGGATGGAATCATCCATGATGTTGTTTGAAGAGAACCATAAGTGGAAGGTCATAACATGGTTGGCGGGATATTCCCCTGGTTTTCCTTCAAACTTTGGAATGTCTAAAGGAAACTTGGTGGGCATATTGGGCCAAGTAGCATCATGAAAAATGGGATCATTCGTGAGTTTGGTTAAATCAAGAATGTTGAGGGATGCCAAGTATGGAATAGGTATATTTGGAAGAGGATTAGTTCCATCCATCGTGTGTGTAGGTAATGGACTTGTCCCTTGAGATGGATTTAGTGGTTGTGTACTTCTTCCTTGAGAAGAATTTTTACTCACGCTTCCTTGTGAAGGATAACCAATAGATAGATGGCCTTAGGTATTTGACCCAAGCAAAGTGGAACCAAGTAAATATGATCCCAAAAAAGTAGCACTCACGGGGGTGTAAGATGGTTCATCCGGTGAGTTGGCAAGACTAGGAACTCCTCCTAGAATATGAGGAAGATTCTGCAAGCATCTAGAACGACAGGGATTATGTGGGTCCCCTATGGTTCTGACTAACAAAGTGAATGTGTGCAAATGGTGGCAAGAGAAATAAATGAACAAGTGATTTTATAATTTTGACCTTCCCAAAGTAGTATAACTCACAATTGCATGTAATCAAGTAAGCATCATACATAAATCAATTGTAAAATAAACAAGCATGTGGATAGGCGGATTTTGTCTGCATGGGGGAACAACAACAAAAATAAAATCTTGTGTCCTAAAAGAGGAATTAGAAGCCACCGGAATCTTGTGTCAATTTAACACTGGGCCTTCCAATAGCACTCAACAGCGGGGTTTGAAGCCACCGGAAGAGGAACTAGTGAAGGTTGAAGTATTAAGTTATAATCATGGGTAGAGGGTGCATATCCCAAAAGAGCTAGTGATATTTCCCAATAGCCACACAAAATCCGACCAATGTGCGATTGCAACCCAAAACCACCACTTATGTATATATCCTAAGTTTGGCCACTAATTAACTTGTTCAAAGTGCGGCATTTATATTTTCAGCCTCAGAAATGGGTCACGGGTTGGATGCCCTCACAAGAGTTGGGTGACTCAAGGAGGGATGCGCAGAACAACCGGATCTCAACCTTCGACCCTTCACGGGTATCTCCTTGCCTTATGGTATAGGAACACTTGACTTGGAGGATTTGAAGGATCCCTATACTCAACTTCTATTGTTTCAAAATGTGAGAACCTAATAATGAGGGGTTATTTGGATGCCTACCCCCGAGATCCTACTTAGACTAAAAAAAATCTTTTGGCACCTCCTATGGAGGAAAATTTAGTACGTTCTTATAAAAAATTTACAAGTGGTGGGCTGAGAGATTAGTGTTGTGGACCAATCTCGTTTGAATTAAATGGGTGTGGATAGTTTCCAAAGAAGTAGTTAGATCTTTCGGAATTCCTTTGAATAAATCCTACTTCGACCTCCACTATTCTAATAGAAATTATGTGTGTGAGGAGTGGCTTTGTGTGCAAGAAAGTGAGAAGTGAGCAAAGATTTTTAATAAGTTAAGTGTGAGATTCCAACATGTGGACTTCTTGTGGTCCTTATAAATATTCTTACCTAGCTTACTATGTGTCTTTGGTACAACCTTGCGGAATATTTAAAGCCTCCATACATGGAAAGATATAATTGGTTCATAGTGTGAACAAGGGGCCTTTTAGGGCACTTCCTAGCCCTTGACCAGCCTCCAAGATAGATTTTGTTCAGATATGAGTGTCAAATCGTATTGGGGGTCCGAATAGAAATGTTTGAGGGGCCGACAAGATTCATAAATGTGACATTCAGAGGAGTGCGTGACTTTTCTCGTAGACAACCACACATCTTGCGCACAGTGTGCGTTGAGGCCTGTGTTGGCCTACGCACTATGTGTGCGCTCCCTTTGGTGAATTTGCGCACTTTGATTTTTGAACCAAGTATATAGTTTTTTCCTTTTTGGTGGACTTTGGTGTTGTAGGTGGACTAATT
>ML845708.1:15401-37127 GCA_009831015.1 Picea engelmannii | reverse complement strand
AAAGTCCTTACCCAATCCACAATATGATGAGAACTATGGGAATACCTACCCACTATCACCTTAGGTAAGTACTCCCCTCGCTTTAGTGAAAGAGAATACTACACAAGGGGGGTATCCTGGGTGACCCTAGGGGAAAATATGATGGAGAATGGAGTAATGGAAGATGATGCCCCTATAGGTAAAACTAAGAAGTGGAAGATGGCTTGGTAACAAGTCTTGGTTATGGTAAATGGTTTCCAAATGCTTGAGTACCTGCAGAAGATAGTTATACCTGCCTGAGACAACAGAAAGACAAGAATGCAAGCCTAATATTCCAATTGAAAAGAAAGTGAATCTTTCTGTCCTAAATTACAGCAGTAAACAAATGTATATATCAACAAGGAAATTAATTAATTACTGCAAAGATAACCATCAAAATTGTCAAATAATTATTGGACAATGAAGCACTAAACCAATAGATAAATTTGCAATGTTCAAGCACAAATTTTGATGGTGAAAGAGGGATTTTAAGTACTGTTTTCAGAGAATTATTGTAACATCCAAGTGGATGTAGCAAATAGTTGCAACAACAACAACAAGCTTCAACCACAAAAATTGGCAAGTAATCCGACAAAAAGTTAACCAATAAGCAGTAAAATGATAGTAGTGGCTTACAAGCAAATTTCCATGGTTCAAATGCAAGTTAAAGTAAGGAATAAGGTATGTTTTTCTGTAGAACTAATGGTTGTATCTTTTGATTGATTACAAATCAAGAACTACTAGGATAATCAAGACTCCCTAGTGGCTTTAGCAATCTTAAGACACCAAGAAAATGTTCCAACTTAAACAAGATCAATATCTCTCAAAATCGCGTTTACCAATGCAAGTAATTTACTTCTCCAATGCAATAAATGATTAGTGCCTTTCCAAATGGGTTATGGAGAATTCTTTTTTTAGGTTATTCCTACTACTTCTCAAGGGGAGTAAGCCATTTTACTCCTCATAGCAACCTTTGCAATAGAATTTTCAACCAAAAACAATCATAAAACTTGGTGGAGGGTATATGCCCTTATATTCCTCCAAGGATATATCCAATAAAAACCATGGAAAAAGAAAGAAGAGATAAAAAAAAATGCATATTTTCCTTACCAATTCCAAGAGCATGAAAGACAAAACCCTAGTTACCAAGAATTTTCATCACCATAGCAAGAGAATAGCTTCCAAGAGATAGCACACCACTTTAATCCATAAGACAAATGATAACCATAGAGACAGAGAGAGGCACAAATTTCAGCCAAGTAATTCTTCTCCTGTGAAAGAGTTATCTTCCAATGAAATGAAATTGATCCTTATTTATACAAAACTCCTAAAGAGTGTTTGTTCACATAAGTTAGGGTAAACCAAAAAATTAGGGAGCCATTCTCCCTTCATATTTCCCCTTTACAAAATAATTTTAAATTTAATTAAAAAAATGCACATAAAAAACCCTAAAAGGTAACATCAACCCTCTCTACGGTGACATTTTGACACTTTAGCAAGTCATTGAGGAAAGGGAGGAGCTCTTTGGGCCTCCTAAGTCTCCTTATTCATGAATTGGTCTCATCTTTGTGATGCAAAAGGTATTCATCCTCCAAAAATTCCAAGTTTCCATCAAAAAAACATCATCACCACCAAAACCCTAGCCCCAAGGTGACATCAAGCCCTCCAAAGTGATGTTTTAGCCTCCAAAGGAAAATCGTTCGGCTTTCATGGGATAGGTGAGATCCTACAAGGTCTCTTCCTTTGCCTCTAAAGGAAATGTTTCTCTCTTATACTTCCCCAAGGTTTGGTCCATGACATCCAATCGATGGGCTTCCTGCCCCAATGAAGGCTCAAGTTGGGCTTGTTCCTCCAAAATGTCCATCAACAAGGTCCTGCAAAGAAAAACAAGTAAGCCCTCCAAGGATCCCAAGTCAAAGCATCATGGAAAGTAAATTCACATTTAATATAAGAGCCATCTAGGCATGTACATCAAAAAATATCTCATCAAATTAAACAAGTTTTCAAAGACCCTATGCAATTTGCCAAGGTTAGGTATGGGAGGGTTGACAAGGTGACCTAATGGGTGAATCATTCTTAAGTCAGGGAGTTCTTCCTAGGTGGAAACCTCTCAAATTCATGTGGATAATATTAAGTGGATGAGGTAAGACTTTTGGGCATGGGGTTCATGACATACAAGGGTTCATATTGTCTCATTTATGGGTGCCTTTGTAGAGGGTGTGTTGCACCTTCGTTTCCATTGCATCATTTTTCCAATCCCATTTATTTCCATTAATTATTTAGAATGTTTCCAGGTTGAATCCAAGGTGGGAATTCTACCTAAGCATGAAAAACATTGCCCACCTTGACTCTACCTTGGTCACACTATGCTTCTCCAAGTTGAAGACAATGCGTGGGACTTCTACCTAAGCATGAAAAACATTTCCCACACACACTCTACCTTGGATGGAATTTTATATTTTCATATTACACATGTCCCATTAGTTTCTTATGAGAGATATTTCATTGTCCTCAGGATCCTTGGGTGAGCATCTAGAAGGTTTACGATTAGATTTTAACTTTTACCATCTACAAACCTATGGGCCTTCGGCCCCTTCTTCCCATGAAATGAGGTACAATCCATTATTGGGTCAATACACTTGAAAGTCCCAAAATATAAGGATATGATAAAGGGATGAAGTGTGAAAAATGGTAAGTATGATCAAGAATGGCATGATGACTTGTCAAGGAGACCTCCCAGTAGAAAACCCATCCATGAGGGTGACCACTTACTAGGGCGCAATGTCAAACACCAAGGTGAAACATGGAAAATAGCATAATTTCCAAGAATATGTTCTATAATAAAAATCATCTTTAAATGCAACATACTCAAATGCCTCAAATAGTAAAGTGACACTTATGACAATAAGTGAATTTTACCTCATGGAGCAAGACCCGTCATCTTCCGGAAGAAGTTGATGTAGTTGATGCCACTGTCACGAATCTAGGAAATGTGGTGGTGAAGCAGGTCTTTGTCTGTGCATGTGGATGTTTTCATTCATCTATCTCTCGGTACTCCATGTCTTCAACCCGAGGGCCTCGAGACATGATCTCCTTAGTTATCCCTAGAAATTGGGGATAACAAGTACCAACAATGTAGTAGGCCTTATTTAATAAAGATGACCCTTTTAAATTAAGTAACTACCCACTCACTATCTAATGGTCCTTGTTCAAAGAACAAGGCCTCATACATTAATTAACTAAATCCTAAGTATGTCAAAGTAGGTAGGTTAGGGTAGGGCCCTAAAAACATAGTTACAAACTTTACAAGAACCTTTAAAAGTTGTCGTTTTTTTAGAGGTTGCATTTAGTGGTTATTTTTTACCCTCGAATCAAAAAGTGGTGCTACCAATAGCAAAAAAAAATTCAAGGTCAAACTTACCACCTTTCACAACCACGACCTTAACAACCTCAAAATGTAGCTAGCAAAAACCTTAAAATTGAAGCTTGAATCGAAAAGTGGCAATTATAGAAACAACATTTTTTCCAAGGTTAAAATTAAAAATTCTTTGAAACCATGGGATTAACAACTTGTAACGTTGTAACCAAAATCTTAAAATCAACCCCTGAATTGAAAAAGTGGTGCTCCCAGTAGCACCTCATTTTTTTCTTGCCTAAAATTACAATTTTTTGGAAATCACGACCTTGATAATTGGTATGCTTGCAACCAAAATCTTAAAATGAATCCCTAGATCAAAAAGAGGTGTTATTGGTAACACCCTCTCTCTATTTTTCAAGATTAAAATTGCAACAATTTTGAAACCATGGCCTAAAATCCCCATACTGTTGCAAACCGAGACACAAAAAAGGAGGAAAAAAAATAAAAATAGAAGAAAAAAGAAAAAACAAAACATTTTTTTATAAAGAAAATTAAAAAAAAATTGTGAAAAGAAACAGAAAATCACCTGGAACAAGATTCAGGTGTCGAAGGATGGGGAAATGACTGCTCCCACGTGTCATGATGTCGCCACCCCACTAGGTTGTGAATACACAAGGTATAATGATGAAGGACCTGACTCTATTTTCACTTGGGAGGAGGAGAGGGGACTTGGGTGGGAGTACGAGACTCCTCCCACCATATCCTAACATGATGGTCATGGGTGGAAATTTCAGGTGGTTGTATAATGAAAGGACCTCCCAAAATGTTAAATGGAGGTGTTCCTTGTTATGGGGAGGTATTGGGAGTAGCTGGGGTCATGATATTCTAGAGAGGTGAGGGAAGGAGCCTAGTATCATGATTCTATCGACATAGAGGAAGGTTATTTTATATGATGACCAACACACATTTTCAACGAGCTCATGTTCCCCAAAGAATGATGGTCAACACAATAATGGTGTCGGGATGTTGACAATTCGAGGGTGCACCTCCACTTGGATTCTAGGTATCCATGTCTACTACTTTCAGGAGTTGTCTTTGGTGCCCTAGTTTATATTTTTGGATTGGTTCAGGGTTAGTTGTTTTTTTACACTCTCAATAAATTAGGTAGTCTATTGGGTTTCTTTGCATTGAATTTTTTGTTCATCTTCTCTAGGAGAAAGGTAGAAATCCTACCTACATTTTCCAGTCGGCCTCCCATCCTCTATTTCAATCTAGTCTATTTCGTTGTGTTGTTAAAGTGGGTCACTTGACATGTTTGGAGTTCTTTCCCTTCTGTTAGGATGCCTGGCATAGACGGGAGAGAGTATAAGAGAAACATTGGTGTTAGTCATCAAAAGGATTCAACCTCAAAGAAACCCAAACATACCTCTAGGGCAGAAAAAATTGCATGGTAGGCAGAGCAAGAGTATGAGTAAAAATGATATGAAGCTGCCAATATAGAGGTAGAGGAGATGGAGAAAAAGAAAAAAACCTAACCAACTCTTAGGTCTTGAGGGAAGTTGAGATATGGGTGAAAAACTTGGTGTATTATATAACTTGAGAGGAGAAAAAATAGGATTGTTGAAACTTATTGGATAGTTAAAACCCTAATTGCACAGGCACTGGAAAAGAAACAAAAAGATATCCCTCATGCCATTCGGATATTTGAAGCTAAATTTGAGGTTGTGTGCGAGGACGTCTTTGGGATTTGGATATCAGTTGCACAGGTTGCAGAGGAAACAACAACCAAGAAGAATGAGGAGTGTTCTATTAGATTAGTTGGTACCAAGGCCAACCCTATTAAGATTAATAAAGATCCTCAACCCTTAGGTACTGCACAAGAGGAGATCAGGGAGGAAGATGTGTTGTTGGAGGTGGAAGTGGAGGAGATTCCTCAACCTCCCATTGCTTGATGTTGGCATTTTTTTGTAGTTTTATTACTATAATGAATAGTCATAGGCTTCTGGTTGTATTATTTATTTCTTTATGCAATTCATTGGTTAGATGGAAAACTTTGAACAATTTGAATAGATATGAAAATACTTAGAGGGGGGAGGACCTATTTTCCTTTAAGTAGGGCCTCTACCACAGACAAATGTAAGTCTTTTTTGTATATAATGTGAAAATTTAGCTATGGATATTGGTTAAAAAAAATGAAAAATACATAATTAATGGAAAACAAAGGATTTGAAAAAAAAATCTCATTTAAAACAAACTTAAAAAAAAAGTTTAAGAAAAAAAGGAATATATATATATATATAAACAAATTTATAATTTATAATTTAAAAAAACATGAAAAAAAAAATTAAACTTGAAAACAAAAGGAAATTCAATTGGGGGGGGAGGGATTCTGATAATCCGCCCACCCCCTCAATTTAATTTTGTGGGGAGGGGAATTCTAGGAACCCCTGCTCCCCCCCCTTTCCCTCAATTTAATTTGGCGGGGAGGGGGGGATTATAGGAACCCCCCCCCTTCAATTTAATTTGGGGGGTAGGGGGCAGGAGGGAGAGATTCCAAAAATCACCCCCCCTCCCCACTTCAAAAGAGGTTTTGCAACCTTCCTCACCCACTTTACTCATTCCCCCTCCCTCCCCCCACCCGCCTCTCTCAACCCTCTCACCCACCACTTAAAGGAGTGGTTGGGGAGGGGATTCCAAACTTTACAAATGGTCCCCCCACCTTCCCCACCTCCTACCCCCTTGGCTTCCCCTCCCAAACCCCTCGCCCACTACTTCAATGACCAATCACTTTCTCCTTTAAGAAACAACATGGGGGGCGAGCACCCTCCCAGAGCCTCTAACAAAATTGAAAGGTATCTTATATATATATATATATTAATGTTTTTTTTCAAATGAGCGGTTTATATATATTTTTTAATTTTTTTTTCAAATGAGCGGTTTATATATGATTTTTTTTAGGATATTTTAAATTGTTTTTCTAAATGTTTTGTTTTTTTAATTGTTTTTTTCTTAATTTTTTCTAAGTTGTGTTATTATTAGCACCACTTTTCGATTCGAGGTTTGATTTTAAGGTTTTTTTTGGCTACATTTTGAGGTTGTTAAGGCTATGGTTGCAAAAGGTGGTAATTTTAACCCTGAAAAAAAAAGGGTACTATCGGTAGCACCACTTTGCAATTTGGGGATTGATTTTGGTGTTTTTTACCTAAAAATATGGCTTTTTAGGGCTAGAGTTATTGTTTTAATGTCACAATTCTCATCAAATTNTGGTAATTTTAACCCTGAAAAAAAAAGGGTACTATCGGTAGCACCACTTTGCAATTTGGGGATTGATTTTGGTGTTTTTTACCTAAAAATATGGCTTTTTAGGGCTAGAGTTATTGTTTTAATGTCACAATTCTCATCAAATTGGTAACTATATTTAACATATTTTTAGCTATATGGCCAAGTTGATTGATTGTGAGTCATTTCAATGCAAATCCCCTTTAGAGTTTTCATATTATTGGAAATAAGTATCATATTATTTATGTTTCGTGCATCTTGCTTCATGTTAGATTACTATTTTAATTGATACCTATATGTTACTATTATTATAATTAAAGGAAAATAATATGTATATTAGTGACTTAATCTTCCCTTGTGTTTTCAATATCTAGAGAAGGTTAACACAAATGGTATCAGAGTAAATAAGTCTAAAATTGTGGACCTTTGAATTGCCTAAAAACTAAAAGATTGAAAGAAAATTAATACCATGATGAAATCTCTTTGATAATGTTGTTTGTATTGGTATATGATGAATAATTAGAAAATGAAAATTGCATGCATAATTGTGGTGTGCTCGCCCATACTCTCTTAGATGGCAATTTAATACCCACTTCACCTTATTTCAAATGCACTTCATTCAATAGTTGAGATTCTTGTTGGTAATGGATATGTGCATCCCACAACACCTAAATAAAATGCTAATGCAACTAAATGTGTGGAAAAAAAATAAAAAATTAAGAATACACATTCATTAATTTACCCATGTGCTCAATGTCCCATAAAATGCATAACATCATCTGAATCCACAATACACAATAGATACATATTATTACACACCATTAAACCATGGGCTACCTAGCAACTCATGTCCACATTCATTTCCATGAATACTCATACATGTACATAATTCATTTTCAAAACATAATTCAATAAATTAAGTACACTACTATAAAAATAGACATGGATACTTATCTAGAAAAGAAATTTGTTCAAGAAATCCACTTTCTAGGAGTAATTCACGTGCTATGGATGTAACCCCTAGGATGAGATGTAAGGCCAAAAGGTTAAAAGACTAGTTATAGGATCTATCTCTCATTCAGTCCAACCCATAATGCTAATGGCTTAGACAAATATAGACACATATTAATGAATTTGTTTAATGTAGATATATCCAGACACCTCAAACAACACTCTTTCAACTATTGAATCTCTTTCACTCAACCTTTATCAACACAAAGTCGAAAAATTCCCTTTCATGCATTCACTGCCTTGGGAAATCTATCCCAATATGTGTAATAATACAAGAAATAAGAGTCCAAGCCAATAAATTATCTCTAGGACACCTCAATGGTATTCTTATCTTAGATTCAATCAATTCTTGACACATACATAAGTTTTATGGGTTCCGATATTTACCTAACCAAACTACTCACTGCAACCATGGATTCTCTATTCAAACTAGAAAATCATTTTTCATTCTAGTGATAGAACCCTTTGGTTTATTATAGGCTCATGCCCATTCTCAATCTCATGGGTTCATGGTGCAAGTTGGAGAAAATAAAAACATAGAAGGATTTTCAAATGGCATGGGGAACAAGGTAGAGAGGAACCTTTCTAACACTAAAACCATGCCTCATATACCTTAACCTTCCATGAGGCATATGTGTCCTCTTTAATATTCATAGGAGATTTGGTATAGAAACATATGACAAAGTGGGGAGTTTCTAAGTTAACACGTGGAAAGGGAATCATTCCACATGGACCTCCTTTACTCTTCCTCTCTCATGAACTCATATACTCGTGTGCTAATAGAAGTCATATTGAATTAACATACATATGTCAACAACCGAATATTTTTTCCAAAATTTCCATACTGTACCAACCTTTATTATAGTTGTCCATTATGTTTTGACCTTGTCCAAGTTGGCTAGCATGTCCTAGTCTTTGTCGAATATGTTTATCATGTTCTAGCCTATGTCCAATCTTTTTTCCTTGTCACATCCTTTATCCAAGTTGCCTATCATGTCTTGTCCTTCGTCCAAGTGGTCCATCATTTTTTAGCCTATGTCTAACCTATCCATCATGTCCCAACCTTTGTTTGAATTGTATGTCACGTCTCAACAATATGTCCATTATGTTTTAGAATTTTTCCAAGCAATCCATTATGTCATAGTTTATGTCCAAGTTGTTTTTCATGTACCAACTTTTGTCTAATATGTCCATCATTCTCTAACCAAGCCTGGGCCTTGGGTTCCATACTAAAAAAATATATAACATAAACATTGAGCATAATATGGTGCATCCAACTTAAGGCCCACATGACCTATCACCCAAATCATGGAATTTAGTGATGTAAATTATTGCAAACTTGTGATCTAAGGTGGTAAAGCAGTTTGTCACAATAATTAATGGCTAATTTATATTTACATGCAATATTGATAACTTTCTCATAGGAGTGATAAAAGATTATCAGCTATGACAAATTAAGAATGTGTTAATTGAACATTGAAGTATAGATGTTAATATCATATTATGTTCTTTAGAATTTTGTTAAGTTGTAATTAAAATTACTATTTGTATCAACTCTATTTTATTGAAAATAAAATTTGTTATATCGAGTTAGTTATTGAAACATGAAAAGTTGTAATAATGTTGCATGTGAATTATATATCTAGAACAACCATCATAAAATATAAAAGTCAAAGATAAATATCATCAAAAAGTTGTGCAATTTTTATATAATGTGGGATCATTGTATAGATGTGTATGGCTATGTTTCACTAGCATGGTTTATGAACAAGTCCTTGTGAATAAAAACGATAAATAAGCACCTGACTACGGAGTATTTAGTGCTCTGTATACTGGGTTTTACACCATTGGATCTAAAGTTGTCTATATTCGACAACATAAAATCCAACATATAAAACATTAAATACTTTGTAATGGGGCACTTATTGTTGGACATGAATGAATGGAGATTTGTTATCCTACTATGCTCCATCAACACATGGAAATACAACCATGTGACCATGTGGTATTAAAGTGGTATTTGAATACATATGTACTAGAGCCTCTAAATTATATACAACTTCTATGTTGTGTTAAATTTTTGTGTTGTATTATATGCAAATATAAACCATGCAAGGTATTATTTTTAATGGTTAGAAGCATTAGTATTGGAGAAATATTATAATTAAAAGTAAAAGGATAAATTATAAATTATTTTATCAAGTTGTATAACTTGGTTTGTCAAAAATATATGTTAAGCATATTTTTTAAGGGAAATAAACTTTAAGAGGTCAAATAGCTTCCCTCTAAATACTACCTATTTATATTATTGGCTCATCAACGATTACAATACATTACAAAAACCCTAACCCTAGCATCATTAGGTATTCCTTGCATGCATGCCTCGCCTGCTTCCCTCACACATGATGTTTTTCCTTCCAGTTGTCCTTTCCTCCTCTCATGCTTCTCTTCCCAAAAATAGCCTTTTCTCCTGACTAATTTTGCATCCAACAGGCCCCCAACACTGACATGTGGCTCGTCCCAAGCCACCTAAACTTTGTGCACTTCTTCAACAGCTCCTGCGAGAATCTAGAACTTCTCTATGAGTTCCCTTGTTTGTGTTTGATCCTACGCGGTCTTTTCTCTTCGCGCATCCAATACTTGCGTTGTAATATACTCGTTGATCATCTATGCGCACTCTGCCTGATTTTGTGCCATTTTCTTCTTTGCCTCTTCTGCCTGCGCAATGACCTTCGTTGCTAGCTCTTGGAGAGGTTCCATTTGAGCTTGTCATTCCTTCTTCTGTGTTTGCGGGGCTATGAGTTCTACTTGCAACTTCTTCATATCTTGTACCCCTTTGAGGCACTCAGTGATCTTCATCGTCTTTTTTCTCTGCTTGAGGTCCTGGATTGACGTGCTTATTTTTTCCTCTTCCTGGTCCCACTGCTGGACATGTTGATGTTCCTCCATCTTTGTCCATAGTTGTGTTTCTCTGTCAAACAAGTCGGCAGCTGCACTGACTTGTCATTTCATTTCCTCCATCTTCCTTGTTGATTCTTGCTTCCTTTGTTCCTTAACCTCCGGGGGAATGGTAGGGACGAGTTGTTCCCGGAGGTGCTCGATATCCTGCCTGTATTGATCAATTGTTTGGATAATCTGATCGATTTTTTGCATTGTCGTGGGCTCTGTTATTTGTGCGCTCTTTGGAATTTTGTCATAGGCTACAGCCAATCCCTGCTCAAGCCTATTTGTGTGATCTTTCTCATCTTTGGTCTCGAGCTTGACCTGCTCGAGCATCAACTCCAACTCTTCTCTATTGTCCTTCGTGTGTTGTAGTTTTGTTGCGTCTATGCACGCGCGATTGTACCTCTTGTGCGGCGTTGACTTGTAGTTTATATAACGCCTTGGTTGGTATCTGCCCCATTACCAATTGTAATTGTGCCAAATCTTTCAATGGATTATAGCCTACAATTTCATCCATGCGCAGCATGTTGGGTTTAACGTGAAACGTCGAGCTCGCCTGTGCTATCATCTAGATTACATCCTGCTCGCTCGGCACAACCTTGGCTCCTGCTTGTGATGCTATGGGGACTGACTCTATTCCTCTGCTCGGCCTCTGTGTTTCTATGATCTGCTCTAGGATCTGCCTCATGTTGGCCAGCTCATCCTGGATCATATCCCTTTGGTGTTGGGATTCTTCAAAATCCTTCGTTGTTCAGTCCTGGACTATTTCAGCCACGAGGTCTGCTTCATCCTCAATGATTGTATATTCCTATGGTGTTTTGTGTGCCTTAGATTTCTCGCCCGCACCCCCAGTGTGTATGGTTGGCCTCTTGGTCTGGCCTTGTTACTGTTAGGTGGCACTTGATGTGGTCCCCTATGTTGTCTCAATCTCTTTTTCATGTTCGTGCGGCTCCTCGATGTTGTTCTTCTTCCCCACCTAGGTACCTTTCTTTGGCGCACCCCCTTTTTTCTGTTGCGCTGGCTTCTAACCTGGATTTGGCTTCTTGGGCATCATTTTCTCTCATGCATGTGTTTTTTCTTGCCCTGCATCAGCCTCCTTATCTGTGGACATATCTTGATTCATAACTGGAACTCTCCAATCATCGTGCCAATCCTTGATGGCCATCTTTACGTCTTCTTCCTTGATGCAGTATCGTAGTTGTAGCCATTCCTTCTCGGGATCCTTTCGTGCTTGGATCCATACGGCATGCCTGGTCGCTTTAAAGTTGGTTATGTCCTAATATTGCGCGACAACTTCTGGCATAACCCATCAAGTGTTGGCAATGCTTTCCTGCAGGTCGTTGTAATACCCTGCGAATATGCTTTCATTTGCACTTTTTTTTGGGGGTCTGATGTGCTCCCCAATGATAGGTATTGCATTGTGCGGCAACGAGTGGATCGCTCGCAAAAGTATGTATATTTAGGATCCCTCTATCCGACCAAGGTGATCAGGATGAGTAGCCAAGAGTAGTGGAACTTTGTCCCCGGGTCATGTGCATCCTTGAAGTATTCAAGGAACAAATTCAACAAGTACAGGGCCCAGCTAAGCATAGTACCCTCCGCACACTGTGTTATAGCTGCGACGACCTCGGAAAGGACTTCCTCCTTGCGACACTTTCTGAGAAACTTCCAGGCCATGAGTTTGGTGGCCAACCTTGTTGTTGCATCATTGATGTACTTGATGATGATTCTGCGTGAAACTCTTTCTATGACATACGTCTTCTTCATTTCCTCGGCCAGCACCTTCTCCTTTGTCTTGTCGTCGAGGAACTGTGCGAGGGTCTCCCCCCGATATGGAAGCCCTATAATATACGCAATGATCTCTACGTCTATCAAGACATGCTCTTCCACTCATAGGTATCCTCTGTGGGTAACTTCCATCAGCTGCTTGACACATTTTTTTACGTCACGGCCCCTTCCAAAGTGTGGGATATCCTATAGGCTTAGAATCTCGATGTTGGCCAGTGTATCTGCCCACTTTTTTGGTTGGACAATTGGTTCACCGAAGGGTCTTATACCGAAGGTATCCAGGTAAACTTGTTTTGCAAACTCTGGAAACTTTTCCATGTCGGTCACATCGTTATCCAAGTACCGTAGTTTTTCCACATAGCCTAACAGGTTAGTCGCGATACGCACCCCTTCCGGAACACGTGATAAGACTATGGTTGCTGCAGTCTTCCTGTGCGGTGATATTGCTATTGGCTACTTACCCTTCCATTGTGGTAGTTGACTCGAGGTTCCAGCCTCCATGGTTCTCTCCTTTATATAGGCCTCTACCCGGTCAGTGATATCTTCTACTATGCCCTCCTATTGTTGCTCTGGCGCTATTGTGTGTGACATTTCGGGCGCAGCCGCTTTTGTCTGGTTTGGGACCGTCCCATTAACCCTCGGGGCTTCTTTCGGGTTTTTAGGGTGTGAAGGATTTCCTGCATCCTTGGCATGTTGGCTCTGTCCCACTTCTGGCATGTCGATATCCATGCCCACTATTGTTGTTTGTTGGGTTTCCTCGACCACTAGTGTGGGGCTTGCTCGTTCCATATTGGGCAAAGGGATTTCGTCCAAGTTGAAAAATTTTGTAGTCTGTGGTGGTTCCTATTAGCTTCCCTGTGGTTGTTGAGGTGCTCTAAGGTTGCTTCGAGGTCACCTGCAGGCCTGGATCAGTGCTCCTAGCTTGGGTGGTGCCATGGTGGTTAAAATGGTCTTCGTCGAACTAGTTTGTTTTGTAAATCATGCAACCTTGCTCTCTACTATGGATACTCTGTCGCTTTGTGCTTTTCTAAATTTCACAATAACCCTTATGATATCCTCATGCTTACTTAATATTGGAATCATGTGAAACTTCTCGGAGAAGTTACCCAAGTTGTGTTTTGAATGAACTGGCGCTTCCCACATACTTTCCCTTTAATTCCCTTGACGTCGCCAGTTGGCAGGATTAAGGTGACGTCTCATCAATCGTTCTTGACATTCAATTTTGATAGACGCCATCAGTTGGTGCCTATCTGTTGTACCCGCCATTTCCGCAATTTCCTCCTTTTTTTATCGTTGGTCCTTTCTTCGGCGTGCTAACGTTTTCGAGTGCGCGTGATGTTGGTTGGCCAGTGCACGTGGAAATTTTATTCTCTTCGTGATACATCTCCTTTCGTTGGTTGTTGTCTATTGATTTCTAGCACGGTAACCCCTCTGGTGTTGCACGCAGTCCTTTGATTTTTTTTATTTTTTATTTTTAAGTGTTAGGAGGTTGAATGTCCCTATACATCTTCAGTCGGCTCCCATTGATCATTACTCTGAGTTATGTTCCTCCCAAGTCTATCAATTGTACAGCTCCCCCATCTGTGACAGTATTTACTTCATATGGTCCCAACCAATGCATTATGAGTTTTCCTGGGTACTGAAGAGATTTACTGTCGTAGACCAAGACTAGGTCTCCCTCCTTGAAATTTTTCCTCTTGATATGTCTATCATGCCAAGCTGTGTCCCTTGCTTTCTGTACTTCTTGGTGAAACCCTACTAGAATCATATCTTCTTCCATGATCATCGGTTAACTTAGCCTTTCTTATACTGCGCCTCGCCCTGTCATGTTTGTAATTGATGCTACACGCAGAATAGGTACCAAAAACTCTAATGGAACCACTACCTCTTTTCCATACACCAGTCTGAATGGTGTCTGCCCTGTCAATTTTTTTCATTTGGTCCTCCTGTATGCCCATAGTACTACTGGTATCTTCAAGTATAAATCGTCCCTATTAACATTGCAAATCTTTGTCAGTGCACTTTCGAGGATCTTATTAAATGCTTCCATTGTTCCATTTGCTTGAGGATGGTATGGTGTACTCTTTTGATGATAAGCCTCAAACTCCTCAGTCATAGCCTTAATAGTGATGTTAATGAAGTGAGTGCCTTGGTCGCTCATCAAAATCCTTGGGCATCCAAATCTAGTGATCACTTGCTCAAACAAGAAGTGTGATGGTGTCTCTGCGCTGCAATCTTTTACTGGTGCTTCTTTTGCCCATCTTGTTAAGTATTATGTCGCAATAATAATATACCTCACTCCTGACCCTTTTGTTGATGGGTTAATTGGTCCCACAAAATCTATTGCCCATTTGTCGAATACTTGCAAGGTTACTTGTGGTCTTAGGGCATCTCATCCCGTCTATTCGGTTTACCAATTCTCTGGCATACATCACATCTTTGGGGGTAGTCTTTTGAGTCTTTGCGAACAGTTGGCCACCATAGTCCTGCGCACAATACCTTCTGCGCGGTAGCTTTGCCTGCATAATGTCCTCATGTTATTCCCTCATGGGCTTCTGCTTAAATCCTATGTATTTCATGTTCTCGTACACATATTCTCAAGATGTTGTATGCACCCATATTGTATAAGTGTCCTGCAATCAATTGATAGTTTGCAGCCCTAACTACCAGATTTTTCTTCTGCGCAGTGTTGAATTCTTGTGGCGCAATCCCTTTACTCAAGTATTGAATGATGTCTGCAAAATATTCATCAGCTACTTGGACTGAAAATAACTATGCATCAGGAAAGTTGTCCTCTAGATTCGTAGGTTCCTCTCCATTATTGATCCTTGACAGGTGATCAAGTCTTGCATTCAACTTCCCTGGTTTGACTATCACTTCAAAGTCAAATTCCTAGAACAACAATAACCATCTACAAATTCTCCCCCCCAACACTAGCTTGTTGACGAGGTATTTGAGAGTTGAATGGTCTGTAAACATCTTGAAATGTTTTCCCAATAAGTAATTTCTGAACTTCTGAAGCCCATAGACCATAGTTAATCCTTCTCTCTGTGTGGTATTGTAATCCTTCTCCGATTATGATAGTTTTCTGCTAGCAAATGCTATAGGATGGTCCAATTCTCCTGCTCATGGTTGTGCCAGAATAGCTCCCAGTGATATGGTTGATGCATCTACATGCACGTGGAATGTATTTTCCCAGTCTGGAAATACTAGTATTGGTGTGGTTAGCATCTTCTCTTTCAGGGTGTCCAATCCTCGCTGACAATCCTCATTCCACTAAAACTTGTTGTCTTTTCTTAACAATTTCTCCATTGGCGCAGTGATCTACACATATCCTTTTATAAATTTCCTATAGTATCATGTGTGTCCCAATGTTTCTCTTAACTGACGTACTGATTTTGGTGGTGGTATATTAACAATTATTGCAATCTTGGCAGGATCTACTAGCAAGCCTTGTTTGCATACTATATGGCCCAATAGTATCCCAAAGGGTGTTCCGAAGATGAACTTCTTGATGTTTAACGATATCTGAAATTGCTTGCATCTTTATAACATCATCCTCAACACCTCTACATGGTATTTCAATAGACTATAGACTGTCCAATCATCTAGATATACCTCTAAAAACCGGTGGATGAATTATTTGAATGCAGCTATGACTACTCTGGAAAATATTGTTGGTGCATTCTTTAGTCCAAACAAAATGACTGTGTACTGGTAGGATCCACATTTTGTGGCAAAAGTGGTCTTGTATTTGTCTTTTGGGGCTCTCTTGATTTGATGGTAGCCTGAGAATCCATCAGTGAATGAATAAGCTTCATGTCCTCCTACGTTCTCCAATACCTCATCTGTGAAAGGAGTAGGGAATGGGTCATGTAGGCATGAATCATTCAACTTCCTCAGGTCGACACATATCCTTATCCCTCCTTTTTGTTTCTCCTGAACTACCATAGGGATTACCCATTCAGATTCTTCTACAGGTTCTATGATTCCAGCCTCCAACATCCTATCAATTTCGACTTTCACTTTTTGCTTATATATGGGATTTAGTCTATATGGTCTATTTTTGATCGGTCTTGCCTCAGATCTGAGAGGTATCTTCATTTCTCCTAGCTCTCCTGCTATGACTTTCATTTTCGTGAACATTGTTGGGAACAGATCAATGTACTTGTGCAGTAACTCTATTATGTTTTCCATTGTTTGCTCGTCCCAGTAGTCTCCAATGCTAGCCATTTTGGGATTCTCAGTTGTCCCAATGTTGACTTTATTCACCTTGATCAGCACAGAAAAGACTTATGATTCCATAGGTGGACCTTCCACTTCTCTTTCACCTTCAACTTCCGCAATCTGAATGTTTCGTGGGTCATCTTCATCTGGTGCTTCTTCCTACACATGGTAGCATGACAGTAATTCCTTTACTGTATATATGTTCTGTTGTTGTTCTTTTGTCATGAGTTCAACTTCTGGTTCTTTAATGAATATCACCCCTCTAATTTTTTTAAGTGTTGAGTCTATGTTGGGGTTGTCACGCTCAAATGAGAAAGTGATTGTAAAGTTTTGTTGTAATATTTTCCATTTTGTAGTTCCTCTATGCAATTCCTAGTCTGTATACCAGTTTGTTGAAATCCATTCTAATGTGTGAACAAAATGATGAGACCATTCCTCCAGTGGTGTCATCCTCCATAGCGTTCTTCACTTCTCCATGTGTTCTTTTGGTGTCCCATGTCCTTCATATTTCTGCAGTTGGTTGTTTCTATGTTCTGCACCAAATCTGATGCGCAGTAACTGCTTACATTGGTACCATTCCTTAATTATTTCCTTATGTGCACCCCACCATCTTGCAGGTGTTGCCTTGAGTGTTATATCCAGGGCTAAGAGCCTCTGATTTACTAGTACTGCATCTTCGTATTGTGTTAAGAATGCTTCTAAGTCATTCACCCCATGGAAGCTGGGTGGTTCACTTATCTCCGTACCTACCCATCTTCTTGCACATCTTCTTGTGGAGACTTCGTGTAACCTCTGCTTCCAATTCTCTAAGCATATATATGAGTCTGACGCGCATGAGGTGATGCTTCTCAAACTGAGTACCCCATCTGCAGTTGAGTTCACATAATATTCTTCTCACACGTTTGTTCTGTACAACTAGTTAATTTCCTCCGGGTCTAAGCAAGTGGATTCTACAAACCTTTCCCCTTCTGATGGATCCAATGGCGCAATGACTATGTATTCCCCTGACTCAAATTTCATCTTCCTCGTATTCAAGTTGATTATGGACTGACTATGGAACGCCCAATCCAATCCAAGCAATGTAGGATACGGTGTTATGCCATCCACTATCTCTATTACTTTGAAATTGGCTTTGGTGCGTACTCCAACCAGATCTCCTGTCACCCTTTTTAACCTTCCAATTGGTAGAACTCTATGTTGATTTGCTAGTTTCAGTTGAACAGGTGAATATCATAATGTGGGTTCTCCCATGCATTTTCACATCTTCTTGGGTAGCACATTTAATTCAGATCCTAAATCCAGTATAATATCTCCCATGTTGAAATCTCCAATGTTGGCGTTCAGTATGAATCCTTTGTTTGTTCTTCTCCTTGTATGCAAATTATTAACTATTTTCTGTTCTAGATTTTCTTCTGCCTCTATGCTCCACCTTTCTAGCATATTTTGTAATACTTTAACAGAGGATGGATCACTTAGTAGTTTAACACAGGATTACAAAAATCCCTTAATCGCACTTACTTGTCCCAGGGGTTGTGCTTCTTTGGTTTGATCCAGCGATGGAGGCATCTCGTACGTTGGTACTTCCTTATTATGTTGCGCAGTTGATGTCGATGCAATGTCTGGCCTCAAGAATCTTTTTTCTGGCCTACTTGAATATCTCCTTTTCGTTCGGTGCATCAAACTGCTTCTTCGGTTCGATATTCTTCTTCACCCATTGGTTTTGTGATAGATCTTGTCTTACTGCGTCGTTTCATGTCTTAGCTTCTCCCCGCATAACTATGTTGATGTTTCTTCCTTCATCCCTTCATTTCATTGAAATCCATTGAACATTATGATTGTTCTGATTTCTTTTTTCCTATATCTTTCCCAATAGTGTAGAGCATTCTTTCGTGTCATGATTTGATGCACGATAATACATACATGTAGCAGGTGGAAGTAGACATTCTCTTGAATAGTGTCCTGGTTGTTGACAGTAGTGGCATACCATTGTTCCTCTACCTCTTCAAAGCCTCCTCTTCCTCTTCCTCCACCTCTATAAGCAGCTCGATCTCCTCGTGGTGCATTATACCGAGGCACCTGGTTATACTGCGCGGGATTATAGTTTGGTTGCGTGGTATTTTACTGCGGTTGCACAGTGTTATATTGTTGATGTGCGATGTTATACGGGGATGGTACTTGGTTAAACTGTGCTGCAGCTTGCCCGATCATCATTTCTTCCTGCACCCTGTAAGCATCTGATGTTCTTTCCCTCATGAGGCCCATGGTTCTGCAATCTTTGTCATCATGGCCTACTAACTTTCAAAATTTGCAATATGAGCTCTTACGTATTGTTTGGTACTTCTACATCATTAGGTAGTGATATGGATCATGCCCCTGTTTCTTATAGATCTCACAACATAGTCCTCCTATTGGCAATGGGTTTGGCATTTTTGTTGCCATGTACTACGTGAATGTTGGACATTCGTTCTTATGGTGTCATTATGTCCTATATGTGGTACACTAAACAACTTCTCTTTTGGCCTTACCTTTTTTTTGGTTTAACTGGAATGTTAAGTTCTTCAGATCCTCCTTCAGCTCCTCTAAATCTGTATGTCTTATGATATTGGTTCTCTTCCAGTTGTAGAGTTTCCTGTAGAGCCTTTGCCTGTGTCTAAAACTTCTATTGTTGCAAAGGGTATTTCAAGTGTGGTAGTAATGAATTGACGAACAGATGCCTATGTTGCATATATGTCATGACATACTTTAGCTTTCCCTTCAATCGTTTGAATCTATGGTCAAACTCCCATACAGATTGTCCTGGTTTCTATCTAATCTCTATCATCTCATTCATGTATTGATTCTCTGAACTAGGCTTTTGGAATTCATTTATCAACAACTTTTTGATATCTCCAATCATTCTAGTTGTTCTTGGTGGATTGTTTGCAGCTAAACTCATGTACCAATCCAGTGTGCAATCTCTTAGCGTGATAGCTAATTGTGCAAGTTTAGTGTCCTCATATGTGATTTGTTTCACTTCCTTGATCTTTTCACAAATGAACAAATGCTTCTCAGGGTCCTTCGATGCCTCTCCTTTAAATTCTGGTAACCTGATGGTGGGATCATGTCATGCCATCGTGAATGTTGAACTACTACCTTCGCGCGGTGTAGATACTTGACTAATGCTTCTTCAACTGGTTCCCCCAGTTGTTGTTCCTTTTGTCAATGTACTTCCTGATGTCTTCCTTCTTTCGAAATTCGGTTGTCTAAATGGTGGTGTTCTTCTTGGTGTATTAGTCGCACATGGGTTTATGGGTTCCACACTAACAATGATATGGATAGGAGTGCTACCTTCTATTCTCGCTCTTGGACCTCTCGTCTTCCTCTCATATGTTGCGCACAAGATTTCCTCAATCTGCTCCACAGCCCGGAGATCCTCTACCTCTTCTTTATCACTTGCCAAGCCCTCCCTCGCGGCTACGACTCTCTTCTTGGTGTTCATCTTATATCAGTAGGGTACTCCATTGCGCGTTCTTCCACTTGTTGCCATGATCCGCTTGATCTGGTCTTCGTCCATCATAATTGGGTCCAAGGCCTCCTCCTTCTTTCCTTTATCCCTTTCTCCTTCCATTTCTCCTTCTCCTGTCAGTGCTTCCCCCCTTCCCCCATGCATGCAGGGAATTTTAGTTGTCTGACTCCATTTTCATTACACCTTTGTTATATATTAATATATTAATAGAAGTATATAACAATCTGATATACCTACCTCGAGGTCCCTTCAAGAACTCTTGTTATGTTGCATTGTAAGACTTCGTTGAATCTACTGCAAATTATGTGATAAATCATGTTGTCTGATATGATTTGTAGGATGGTTGTCTTTTAATCTTTTTATCCACTCCTGCAATACGTGTGGGAAATCACAGAAAGATACTTCATGCAAGTCGGTGAATACATACTTGTCCATATATTTGCGTGGTGTCAACTTCGGGTTTATGTTATCATTTTGTGCAAACTCCAGCTCCTTTGTTTTCAACCAGCTCTCTATCTCTGCCTTCGTTGGATTCCACGGTCTCAACATCCCCTTTTAGAATCTCATTCTCTCAATGTCTTGTCATTCGGTCTATCATTCTTTTGACGCATTTTCCATAAATCTCATGTACTCGATCCCATCATGTTCGGAACCATTTGTTGGCTTGTTGTATACTTCTACTTAGGATTATTTATCGATTATCATGATCCTATATTACTATCATAGATCAAACCCGGTTCAAATTTAATAATCTCCCAACAAAACCCCTCTAAAACTATCATCCCCTCTGGTAGACCAGAAGGCAATGCAGCACATAGAGTGTACTACGTAGTCTCACCCAAGATAGCTCTATGGGTGGCTGTAATACTCAAGTGTTTGCAACCTGGTAATGAGTGGACATATGCGGTTGTGTCTCGTAATATTTATTAATCTAGTCTAGCATTTGATTATAGCAGTAATCTTATTCATGCATGTGAAATAACAGATCTAAATAGTTAATTCATTCATCTAACATTCACCATTTAACAGTAATAAAGACACATACATTCATTCGAACAACACAAGTGTTATCGTGGTTCACCCCCTCCTAGGATACGTCCACAAATATCTGCCTCTTAAGTTATTTATTCCAGTTCAGTAATATGTCACGTTGTGCGTGTTTACAATCTTAGATCTTACTCTCTTCAACAGGCTCCTCGATCCATGTGAGGCTAACTAGATCGCACCAAGCTCCCCAGGCTGTGATCTAACCCTCGAGATCAGGTCGCTCACTGCTTCCCTAGCTCACCAGCTTACTAACTAGTACAATTCTTACAATTCTCTGCCATCTCTTGTCCTCCCCTTTCTCTACCTATCTTCCTCTGTGAGTCGCTCACTCGGTCCGTCCTTACTTCCTCTAAATACTACCTATTTATATTCTTGGCTCATCAGCCATTACAATACATTACAAAAAACCTAACCCTAGTGTCGTTAGGTCTTCCTTGCATGCGCACCTCGCCTACTTCCCTCACACGTGTTGTTTTGCCTTCCAGCTATCCTTTCCTCCTCTCATGCTTCTCTTCCCAAAAATAGCCTTTTCACCTAACTAGGTTTGCAT
>ML845708.1:0-15301 GCA_009831015.1 Picea engelmannii | reverse complement strand
GATCCGCTTGATCTGGTCTTCGTCCATCATAATTGGGTCCAAGGCCTCCTCCTTCTTTCCTTTATCCCTTTCTCCTTCCATTTCTCCTTCTCCTGTCAGTGCTTCCCCCCTTCCCCCATGCATGCAGGGAATTTTAGTTGTCTTACTCCATTTTCATTACACCTTTGTTATATATTAATATATTAATAGAAGTATATAACGATCTGATATACCTACCTCAAGGTCCCTTCAAGAACTCTTGTTCTGATGCATTGTAAGACTTCGTTGAATCTACTGCAAATTATGTGATAAATCATGTTGTCTGATATGATTTGTAGGATGGTTGTCTTTCAATCTTTTTATCCACTCCTGCAATATGTGTGGGAAATCACAGAAAGATACTTCATGCAAGTCGGTGAATACATACTTGTCCAGATATTTGTGTGGTGTCAACTTCGGGTTTTTGTTATCATTTTACGCAAACTCCAGCTCCTTTGTTTTCAACCAGCTCTCTATCTCTTCCTTCGTTGGATTCCACGGTCTCAACATCCCCTTTTAGATTCTCATTCTCTCAACGTCTTATCGTTCGGTCTATCATTCTTTTGACGCATTTTCCATAAATCTCATGTACTCGATCCCATCATGTTCGGAACCATTTGTTGGCTTGTTGTATACTTCTACTTAGGATTATTTATCGGTTATCCTGATCCTATCTTACTATCATAGATCAAACCCGGTTCAAATTTAATAATCTCCCAACAAAACCCCTCTAAAACTATCATCCCCTCTGGTAGACCAGAAGGAAATGCAGCACATAGAGTGTACTACGTAGTCTCACCCAAGATAGCTCTATGGGTGGTTGTAATACTCAAGTGTTTGCAACCTGGTAATGAGTGGACATATGTAGTTGTGTCTCGTAATCTTTATTAATCTAGTCTAGCATTTTATTATAGCAGTAATCTTATTCATGCATGTGAAATACCAGATCTAAATAGTTAATTCATTCATCTAACATTCACCATTTAACAGTAATAAAGACACATACATTCATTCGAACAACACAAGTGTTACCGTGGTTCACCCCCTCCTGGGATACGTCCACAAATATCTGCCTCTCAAGTTATTTATTCCAGTTCAGTAATATGTCACGTTGTGCGTGTTTACAATCTTAGATCTTACTCTCTTCAACATGCTCCTCGATCCATGTGAGGCTAACTAGATCGCACCAAGCTCCCCAGGCTGTGATCTAACCCTCGAGATCGGGTCTCTCACTGCTTCCCTAGCTCACCAACTTACTAACTAGTACAATTCTTACAATTCTCTGCCATCTCTTGTCCTCCCCTTTCTCTACCTATCTTCCTCTGTGAGTCGCTCACTCGGTCTGTCCTTACTTCCTCTAAATACTACCTATTTATATTCTTGGCTCATCAGCCATTACAATACATTACAAAAAACCTAACCCTAGTGTCGTTAGGTCTTCCTTGCATGCGCACCTCGCCTACTTCCCTCACACGTGTTGCTTTTCCTTCCAGCTATCCTTTCCTCCTCTCATGCTTCTCTTCCCAAAAATAGCCTTTTCACCTAACTAGGTTTGCATCCAACATTTTGTCAAGGGTTTTCCATGTCTGATTATATAATAGATGTAGTTTGCGCCAAAACCCATTTTCCAATGATGTGTTGGAATTGGTCAGTCTCTCAAGATCTAGTACATATTTATTATTCAAAATTGTTGGCTATCAATTGCAAGAATTACTTTTTGAAAAAACAAACAACTCCTAGGTTTACACAAGAAGTCATGAATACAATCAAAGAAATAGGAGATTGGTTTTTAGATGAATAATTTTCGTATACTAGGATAGATGGATGTGAAGAATTGGGTCTATATAAGTTAGCAGCAGATTCAAAAGGTTCTCAGGTAAGTGATCAAGAAGGTTGGGAAAATGAATCGGAGGTAAGCAATGAATTTTTGTATATTCCAATACCTACCAATTCAAAGTATTATGACATTAAATATTATTTAACTCACAGTACTTCTCCTCACTAATTGGAACCTAAGAAGAAAAGAGCATTAAGATTGAAATATGCTAAATATCAACTTGTAGATGGAGTATTGTTCAGAGAAAAATACGATAATGTTTTACTAAGATGTCTTGAAAATTTTGATACAAATAAAGTATTGGATGAACTAGATGATGGACCGGCTGGAGGAAATTTTGGTGGAGAAACAACTGCACACAAGATTCTTATAGGTGGATATTTGTGCCCTACCGTGTTCAAAGATGCTTGCACTTATGCTAGAAAATGTAAACTATGTTAGACATCTTCAGGAAAAGAGAAGAAACATGTTTTTTCCATTACAGTTGGTTGAGGTGGAAGGTCCATTTGAATAGTGGGTTCTAGATATAGTAGGGGAGATTAATCCCAATTCTTCACAACTTCACAAATATATTTTAACTGCTACAAACTATTTTACAATATGGACTGAAGCCATTCCTCTCAAGAAAGTTAATGAAGATCATGTTATCTCTTTCATTAATCAATTCATAATTTCCAGGTTTGGTATTCCCAATTCCTTGGTTTTTGATAATACATATTATTTGTCTTCTCTCAAATTAACTGAATATGCTTTTGAAAAAGGGATCACAATTAAGTATTTTGCAAACTATTATCCTCGGGGAAATGGATTAGCTTAATCAACCAATAAAAATTCAATTAAATTCCTAAAAAAGATTGTTCATGATCATCAGAGAAATCAGAATAAACAACTTCATAATGTGTTATGGGAAGATAGGGAAACACCTAAAAAATCATTAGGAAAATCACCATACTTTATTGTTTATGGAAAGGAATCTATTCTGCCTCCTAATGTTTTTCTTCCTTCTTTGCAACTAACTCAGTCTGTTCGAGAAGATTCATTCCCTAACATGCAAATGAGAATTGACACATTAATAAAGTTAGAAGAAGAATGAAAAAAAATAAAAAATTCATGAACATAAATTAATAATAAATGTTGGTTTGATAAACATTTAGTTGATAAGAAAGATTTTCAAATTGGAGACCTAGTTCTAAAATGGGACAAAGCTCGTGAGAAAAAAGGAAAACACACAAAGTTTCAACATATCTGACTAGGACCATTTCAAATTTCTAAGAAACTTAGCCCTTCAACATATATTTTACATTTTTTAAACAGTGAGATTAAAAACCTCCACGTGAATGACCAAATTTTAAAGAAATATTTTTCTTATTTCCTAATGAAAATATGTAAATATTTTACAATTTTTTAAATTGTTTTGATAGTTTTTTTTTTTTCTATTTTTATGTTTCATTAATTTTAAAGTATTATAGAATTTGATATTATTGAGTTTTTGTTTTATGGTTGATTATTTATTTTTTTTCGAGTTTTTGTTTTTGGTAACACAAATGAGTAACTTCTAACTATGGAGGAAGTTCTTTACTTGATATATAATATAATTATAGTTTTCATTTGAAATAAAAGTGCTTGTCTCTTATTTTTATAAGAGATTCATACACTTCACATTATAGAATTGACGTTAGTAATAATGGGAAGTGAAAGAAAAACCTATGGGATTAGTTTTTATATACCAAACTATTGCCGATTAAAATAAATCTCATATCACTCCACTTTCATTACGCCTATTACATACGTAAGATTTGTATACATATCAAAATGGTGAAAATTATGAAAATATATCAAATAGAAGTTGAAAGTATTATATTAGTGTCGAAAGTACAAGTAAATTTGTCAGGGTTATGGATGTTTACTGGCAACAGGTCAATACTTGAATGATACTAAGGTATTTCCGTCGGAAATATGGGTGCTCATGGGCAGTGAAACAATGTTGAGTTTAAGAGAGATGAAGAACAAATGTGTGCAAGATTTGGTTGATAGAAGAATTTGTAGATTTTAACCTTGTATAATTATTTACTGCAAATAGATTTTCAATAAAAGAACATAAATGATACAATGGAAAATACACACATTACAGAGATATTTTTCCCCTGGAAACCCAAACCGAGAAAACCAGCATATTTTATATTCATCATCAACATACATTGTTTACAATACAATATAGATATAGGATCTCGTAGCATCCAAAACCCTAATACAATAACACAGATTAGTCAACAACCCTAATTCCTTAACCAGAAATAGAAAAACCATCGGTGAAAACCATGTGCCGAAAACCGCCCAAAAAACAAACGTAAAAAACCGCCAAAAAAATTTTGGAGGCACTACCCCCGAGAAAAAAGGCGCTCCACCCCTGCAAAGAATATAACACATACCCAACAAAATTTAAACTTTTGTTTTAATTTTATAACTAATTATCTTGTTTAAAAAATGAACTTCATTAATATTGCTCTTTTAAAAATATTATGTTAGATGATTATTATTGAAAATGAATAACTAATATTTTTTCAAATATTAAGTATTGTAAAAATACTCCTAACAATTATTGAAACCTTAAGTAAGGATTGATGTATAACCGTGAATAATATAAAAGATTATATTATCAATAACAGAGATAAATTATTGTTCCAATGTGTTGCCCTCTGTTGTGGCATGTACAAAACCCCCCATTATTGTATATATTTAATATAATAATGGGTCCCCAGACAAAGTTTTATTTTTTTTATAGCCATTCTTTCTTTTTCTTTTTTTTGAATTTGGATAATTTGGATGTTTTGTTGTTTAAATTAAATATTTAAAAAAAATTAAAACATTGATGTTTTAATTTTTGAATAAATTCCTTTAAATTTCAATAAAATTCAAATTGTTGGTCATATCACAAGGATGTCCCAGTTTTTCGATGGCAAAGCTAGATTCTATATTATAAAGTGTAATTAACAGCAGAGACATGGTTTCTCGATTAATCAGTTTCTCGGTGGTCTTGTGGTTCGGTTAACGAAAAGATATATGAAAAACAAGCGCATCGGCCTTGTCATCATCGAGAAGGTCTCATTGTATGTTTTCAATAACTTCTCGGTGATCTAGTGCCCAGTTAACGGAATATGATTTTTCCACCTTATTTTTCAAATGCACAAACTATCATTTCCTCCATTAATGCTTCTGCTAGTTGTTGGTTAATACACATTACGTGAATTTGATCCTATATTGCAATGAAAATTGAGCCTTAAAACGTTTATTACATACATATCACACACTTCAATTTCATTTTTTTACTCCACGCATTTCTCTGGGGTTTCTACAAGGAATATTTATTTTACCAGTTGAATATCAAGAGTGAAAGTTACAACAAAGTTACAACATTATGCATATTTTTCATTCCTAGTTAGTTTTTTTATTCAAACCTAATATTTCAATTTCTCTTTAAATAGAAACCAAGTCTGTATTTAATTATTTCATCTAAAATATAGGTTCTTTATGGACAAAGTGACCAAGGAAGGGAAAGGAAAGAAATAGAAGTTCAAAGAGGAGGAAGAAGAAAAGAACCCTAATTCAGCGTTCTACTCAGATACTTCTTACAAAATTGGCATCGAGAGTTGCATGGAGTGGAGTGAGATTTACATTTTCTTTGAAGAAGGCAATTTCAAGGATGAGGATGAAGAATATGTTGATGATTTTGAGGACATCAAAAAATCCAACCTGCACAGAGTAGCTTCCAGACCAGCTATTCTACCTTGCTATGACATAGTATGGTGGATAATTTCTCATACCAATATTAAAACTTGTACAACTATTAATTCTTCTCGTCAAGTTATTGGGTATTTTAGGTGTGAAGATATTTTTAACATGTACAAGTTAAAATCAAAGGAAGTTGGTCTCGATGAAAAAAATTTAGAAGAATTTGAAGCCAAAGAAGTAAATGGGGAAAACATTCAAATGGATGATTTAATTAGAGAATGGTGGTATGACCCTCCTTCATTCAAAATTAATTTTGATAAATTGTACTCCATTCAACATCTGAAGAAACCCCAAATGCTAGCAGCCATTATGTTATGCAGGTTATATGGTGAAAGTGATTCACAGAAATCAAGTTAGGTTGGGTTCCTTTGTTACATCAGGTACGTAAAGGAAAAATATTCAATTGGGCACACATACTTTCAGCTAATATTCAACAAGCAATCAAGAACTCACAAGAATCACCATGAAGGTTTTGTCAAGGGTTTTCCATGTTCGATTATCTAATAGATGTAGTTTGCACCAAAACCCATTTTCCAATGATGTGTTGGAATTGGTCAATCTCTCAGGATCCAGTACATATTTACTATTCAAAATCGTGGGCTATCAATTGCAAGAATTACTTTTATGAAATTTGTGACAATTTTGTGAGCCCTGTGTATATTTTGTTGAAAAACAAACAACTCCTATGTTTACACAAGAAGCCATGAATGCAATCAAAGAAATAGGAGATTGGTGTTTAGATGAATAATTTTCTTATATTAGGATAGATGGATGTGAAGGACAAGGTCTATGTAAGTTAGCAGTTGATTTAGAAGTTTCTCAAGTAAGTGATCGAGAAGGTTGGGAAAATGAATCAGAGGTAAGCAATGAATTTTTATATATTCCAATACCTACCAATTCAAAGTATTATGACATTAAATATTAATTAACTCACGATACTTCTCGTTAATACTTGGAACCTAAGAATAAAAGAGCATTAAGATTGAAATATGCTAAATATCAACTTATAGATGGAGCATTAGAGAAAATTACGATAATGTTTTACTAAGATGTCTTGAAAATTTTGATGCAAATAAAGTATTGGATGAACTACATGATGGACCAGCTGAAGGAAATTTTGGTGGAGAAACAACTGCACACTGGATTCTTAGAGTTGGATATTTATGGCCTACTGTGTTCAAAGATGCTTGCACTTATGCTAGAAAATGCAAACTCTGTTAAACATCTTCAAGAAAAGAGAAGAAACATGTTTTTCCATTACGTTAGTTGAGGCGGAAGGTCCATTTGAATAGTGAGTTCTAGATATAGTAGGGGTGATTAATCCCAATTCTTCACAACTTCACAAATATATTTTAACTGCTACAGACTATTTTACAAGATAGACTGAATCCAATGCTCTCAAGAAAGTTAATGAAGATCATGTAATATGTTTCCTTAATCAATTCATAATTTCCAGGTTTGGTATTCCCAATTCCTTGGTTTTTGATAATACAAGTATATTTTTCTTCTCTCAAATTAATTGAATATGCTTTTGAAAAAGTGATCATAATCAAGTATTTTGAAAACTATTATCCTCGGAAAAATGGATTAGTTTAATCAACCAATAAAAAATTAATTCAATTCATTAAAAAGATTCTTCATGATCATCAGAGAAATCGGAATAAACAACTTCATAATGTGGTACGGGAAGATAGGGTAACACCTAAAAAATCATTAGGAAAATCACTATACTTTCTTGTTTATGGAAAGGAATCTATTCTGCCTCCTAATGTTTTTCTTCCTTCTTTGCAACTAGCTCAGTTCGTTCGAGAGGATTCATGCCCTAACTTGCAAATGAGAATTGACACATTAATAAAGTTAGAAGAAGAAGAGAAAAAACCAAAACCAAATTTCATGAACATAAATTAATAATAAACGTTGGTTTGATAAGCATTTAGTTGATAAGAAAGATTTTCAAATTGGAGACCTAGTTCTGAAATGGGACAAAGCTCATGAGGAAAAAGGAAAACACACAAAGTTTCAACATCTCTGGCTAGGACCATTTCAAATTTCTAAGAAACTTAGGCCCTTCAACATATATTTTACAATCTTTAGACAAGGAGATTGAAAACCTCCACGTGAAAGGCCAAATTTTAAAGAATTTAACTGTTCATTTGAAAGAATTTTAGAATTTTTAATTATAGTGTTCATTTGAAAGAAAAGTGCTTCTCTAATATGTTTATAAGACATTCATGCACTTCACAATATAAAATTGACGTTAGTAATAATTGGAAGTGAAAAAAAAACCTATGGGATTAGTTTTTGTATACCAAACCATTGTTAATTAAAATAATGCTCATATCGCCCCACTTCCATTACGCCCATTGCATAATATTTTTATACATCTCAAAATGTTGAAAATTATGAAAATATATCAAATAAAAGTTGAAAGCGCTATATTAGTGTGGAAAGTACAAGTAAACTCGTCGGGGCTATGGACGCTCATTGGCAGTGGGTCAATACTTGAATGATACTAAGGTATCTTTGTTGGAGCTATGGGTGCTCACGGACAGGGAAACAATGTTGGGTTTAAGAGAGATGAAGAACAAATATGTGTAAGCTTTGGTTGATAGAAGAATTTGTAGATTTTAACCTTGTACAATTGTTTACTGCAAACATATTTTCAATAAAAGAACATAAACGATACAATGGAAAATACACACATTACACAGATATTTTTCCCTTGGAAACCCAAACCGAGAAGACCAACATATTCTATATTCATCATCAACATACATTGTTTACAATAAAATATACATATAGGATCATGTAGCCTCCAAAACCCTAATCCAATAACTCGGATTAGTCAACAACCCTAATTCCTTAACCGGAAATAGATAAACCGTCGACGAAAACCATGTGCCAAAAACCGCCCAAAAACAGACGCAAAAAAACCGCCAAAAACAAAATTCGGGGGAACTGCCCCCGAACCCCCGCGCAAGGGGGCGCTCTGCCCCCTGCAAAGAATATAGCACATACCCAACAAAATTTAGGCCCTTGGTTTGATTTTATAACTAATTATCTTGTTTAAAAAATGAACTTCATTAATATTGCTCTTTTAAAAATATTATGTTAAATGATGACTATTGAAAATGAATAACTAATTTTTTTTCAAATATTAAGTATTTTAAAACTACTCCTAACAATTATTGAAACCTTAAGTAAGGACTGGTGTATAACTGTGAATAATATAAAACCCTATATTATCAATAACAAAGATAAATTATTCTTCCAGTGTGTCGCCATTTGTTGTGGCATGTACAACAACCCCCCATTATTGTATATATTTAATACAATAATGGGTCCCCTACCAAAAATTGTGTTTATTTTATAGCTATTCTTTTTTTCTTTTTTTTTGATGCTTTGTAGTTTAAATTTATAGAAAAAAAAAATCATACATTGATGTTTTAATTTTTGAATAAATTCCTTTAAATTTCAGTGAAACTCAAACTATTGGTCATATCACAAGGATGTCCCAATTTCTCGATGGCATGGCTAGATTCTACATTATAAAGTGCAATTAATAGCAGAGACTTGGTTTCTCGGTTAACCGGTTTTTCGATGGTCTCATGGTTCGGTTAACTAAAAGATATATGAAAAACAGTCGCATCGGCCTTGTCATCATCGAGAGGGTCTCTCATTGTATGTTTTCAATAACTTCCCGGTGGTCTAGTGCCCGGTTAACGGAATATGATTTTCCCACCTTATTTTTCAAATGCGCAAACTATCATTTCCCCCATTAATGCTTTTGCTAGTTGTTGGTTAATACACATTACATGAATTTGATCCTATATTGCAATGAAAACTGAGCCTTAAAACGTTTATTACACACATATCACACACTTCAATTTCATTTTTTTACTCCATACATTGCTTTGGGGTTTCTATAAGGAAGATTTATTTTACCAGTTGAATATCAAGAGTGAAAGTTACAACATTCTACAAATTTTTCATTCCTGGTTAGTTTTTTTATTCAAATCTAAAATTTCAAATTCTCTTTAAATAGAAACCAAGCCTGTATTTAATTATTTCATCTAAAATGCAGGATCTTTATAGACAAAATGACCAAGAAAGGGAAAGGAAAGAAATAGAAGTTCAAAGAGGAGGAAGAAGAAAAGAACCCTAATTCAATGTTCTACTCAGATACTTCTTACAAAATTGGCATCAAGACTTGCATGGAGTGGAGTGAAATTTATGATTTCTTTGAAGAAGGAAATTTCAAGGATGAGGATGAAGAAGATATTGATGATTTTGAGGACATCAAAAAATCCAACCTGCACAAAGTAGTTTCCAGACCAACCATTCTACCTTACTATGACATGGTATGGTGGATAATTTCTCATACCAATATTAAAACGTGTACAACTGTTAATTCTTCTCGTCAAGTTATTGGGTCTTTTAGGTCTGAAGATATTTTTAACATGTACAAGCTAAATTCAAAGGAAGTTAGTCTCGATGAAAAAAATTTAGAATAATTTGAAGCCAAAGAAGTAAATGGGGAAAACATTCAAATGGATGATTTAATTAGAGAATGGTGGTATGACTCTCCTTCATTCAAAATTAATTTTGATAAATTGTACTCCATTCAACATTTGAAAAAACCCCAAATGCTAGCAGCGATTATGCTATGCAGGTTATATGGTGAAAGTGATTCACAGAAATTCAAGTTAGGTTGGGTTCCTTTGTTACATCAGGTACATAAAGGAAAAATATTCAATTGGGCACACATACTTTCAGCTAATATTCAATAAGCAATCAATAACACACAAGAAACACCATCAAGGCTTTGTCAAGGGTTTTCCATGTATGCTTATCTAATAGATGTAGTTTGCGCCAAAACCCATTTTCCAATGATGTGTTGGAATTGGTCAATCTCTCAGGATCTAGTACATATTTACTATTCAAAATTGTTGGCTATCAATTGCAAGAATTATTTTTATGAAATTTGTGACAATTTCATGAGCCCTTTGTATATTTTGTTGAAAAAACAAACAACTCCTAGGTTTAAACAAGAAGCCATGAATGCAATCAAAGAAATAGGAGATTGGTTTTAGATGAATAATTTTCTTATATTAGGATACATGGATGTCAAGGAGCTCCTCATCTTTTACCAAGATATGTCCCATATAGACTTGTGCTTAGAGAAATAGCTTATCAAACTGTGGTTATGGGTATTGTTGCTTCTTTATCTAAAAATCAAAATAAATAATGGCATTATTTTCCTAATTAATTAGAAATTTATTCTTTATTAAATGGTAAGCACACATTGAAGGATGTAGAGCAACTTCGGAACATTTGGCTAGCTTGTGGAAACTTCAAGAGGCACGACCCAAAAGGTCTTGTTAAAAAACATTGCATTGTGGTAAAGAATGTTAAAGTGTATGTTCATGAAGATTCTTCATCTAATATTATTTTTAAAAGACATCAAAGTTATCAAGAAGGGATCAAAAGGATTGAAGAGATTAAATACAATCCAAAAGTATATGAATTCTTAGCCTTCCATCTCAATAGGAAAAAAACTTTTTCTAAAAGAGAAAAGTTAAATGCAAGGAATTACATAGGGAAGAGATGACCCATCTGAGAGTGTTCAATTAGAATCAAAACAAATCAAAGATAATCCTCCTCAATTTATGTAGATTGATCAACAAGTAAATAATGGTCAGCCACATAATAAAGAAGGATTAGATAAAAATGAACATGGCAAGGGAAAATAAGACCCATCTAATAGTATTGAAGAAAACATAGAAATGCAAACTCCTTCAAAGTGTATTGAAGGAATCAAAAAAAACAATCATGATCAAAGTGTCGGGCATACAATATCAACAAATATCATAGTTTCTTCAACAATTAATTCTACACCAATCACTGCTCTTCCTGACAAATCAAAGTCTACAACATTAGATTTTGATAGTTTTGAACCAATGGAAGAAATTGTTGTGTCTTTAAGTAATTATATTTTTAGCAACACAAAAAAAGCCATGTAAAAAGGAAAGCAAAAAAGATGAAAAAATAAGTATCTGAAGAAGATCCACAGGAACAAGTGTTGATTTGGAATAAAACCCATTTAAATGATGAAGAATTTGTTGAGGAAACCGTTGATGTTATGGGAGCATTTGTTGATGCAAATAAATGGTTAATTGGTAATCTCACTACAAAGTTAAGAGAAGAGAATAAACAAGTTGCATAGCTATAGGAAAAGTTGAAAATTCAAGAATCTTTGTTGGATAAAGAGCATCAACATCAAATAAGTCAGTTCATTGAAGAAAATAAAGCATCGGTTGTGATAGTTAATGATATCCACAAAATTGAAGTAGTTGTTATCAAAGAAGAACACGCCAAGCAATAAATTGTTTTTCAAGAAGAAAAAAAAAGGGAATTTTTTTCCAAATATCAAGAACAAATCAATTCCTTAGAGGCCCAAATTGAGGAATTGAAGGAGAAACATGGTAATGTAGAATTCCTTAAAGCATGTGTTGTTTTTATTAATGCCAAGCTTGTTGATCTTCGGGAGTTATTTTATGGTAAGTTGAATGAAATTAAGCAACAACATTATAAATTGTTTAAGTTTACTAACATAGTTCAAGTGCAATCAGAGCAGAAGAATGCTCAAAAATATTTTGACAAAACTAAAATGTGGAAAGAAAAGAATAAGAGTGTGCCTGAAAGTGTTTCAACAATGATTGATGACGAAAATATTCAAATTCAAGCTTCATTAGATGTCGGTTTTAACAATTGTGATGTTTCACAAGATTTAATCAGTAAAACCAATAAGAAATGTTCATATCGTTGGGATTCAACTTTACATGTCATTTAAGACTATGATATGTCTCATGTTCAGTTTCTGGGTCAAACAGTTCCACTACCAACTTGCCTTAAATATGTTAAGAAACAAAAGGAGACATGTGTCGATAGAACTACTTAGCTTGACTTGTGGAATATTGATGCAATTAAAGGATTTATTTCCAAGCCTACAAAATGTTTGAGTCAATTGATTAGTTCCTCTCGAAGTCTAAAATGGAGCATAAGAAATCAACATCAATAGACATATATGAATAACTTATCATGATAAAATCCAATCATCAATAGTGTTATTGAAATATAAACTGTAATCTACAATTGCAAATTGGAAAAAGAAGTTCAACATATTTTTCAACTTCAAAATTTAAAAGGTTCTAGATGTCCATAATGTCAAATACTTATAATTCCTAAAACGACTTCACAAAATTTAAAACATGATTATAATTTAAACATACAATATAACTACAAGTCTACAAATTGCAAAATGAATTAGAACATATTCTTCAAATTTCAAAATATAACTTAGGAAGTCCACAATATCAAGTATTTATAATCCTTGAAATTGTTTCACAAAATTTAAAACATGGTCAGAATTTATATTCTTGTGGCCTACTAGTAACATCATAAAGCTCTAAATCATCAAGAGCACATGGGCTAGTAAAGGTACTATAAGTGTGACCGCCAAACTCATAAACAAGTGGACCTCCATCATCACTATTCTCATCTAGTGAGTCACCATCAATGCTAAGATCATATTCTTCAGCTCTTAGAATAGGCTCAAACCATGGCCGAGAGGAAGTAGATGCATCTTTGGCCACACTACTCAAGGCCAAATGCAAATTACTGCGAACATAAACAAGGTCTTCCAACCTTGTACATAGTAACTTATTTATTTTCTTGGATTGAATATGGTTAAAGCTACTCCAATTCCTCTCACAAGCAGAGGCACTGCATCCCTGGCTCAAAACACGAATTGCAAAGCATTGCAATTCAGGTGTCTGTTGTCCATAAAACTACCACCATCTCCCTGGATGAATAATGGGCAGAAGTGCTTCCAAATATCCCCTCTTCTAACCTGTAAGCCCGAAGTTTTTTATCTAAGCCTCATGGCTTCTTCTCGATTTGGAGACGACTGCTCAATAGTTTTATAAAGACCACTCATTATTTATGCATCAATACTTCTTTCTAGCCCAAACAATCTAGGGTCTAAATAACAAGTTGATGCATGCAAAGGGCTATGCAACATCTTCCATCTTTCATCTATTACCTCTCATATTTCCATGTACTCATCTTCCACGTTGTCAAAGGATTTTTCAATGGCTTCCTTACAACGATCCATGACCTCATAAAAAAAACCCATGGAAAGGGTGTCACTATCAACCATGTGAAGCATGTCAACAATTGATCCACGCACTTTGAGAACCTTGGTAGCACTTTCCCAAAAATAATTGGCTAAAACAATTTGTTCCAACTCCTTCCCTTTAGCTTCTTTTGAAAGGTGTGAGTTTTCTCACTCAGTGTTGTAAATAACACTTCTTACACTTGCCTTTTCCTCAACCACTCTTTTGAGAGTAATATAATATGTGGCAAATCTGGTATCACAAGGCCGTAGTAGCTCTCTAGATGTTTTTGTTGAAATAATGTAACTGCAAAGTGTATTCTTATTATTATTTGATATATTGTTCATTGGATCAATCCCCATTATGGATTGATCATGCCGGCTATTGTAAAAGGACCAAATCCCCTTTTGCGGATTGGTCATAATATAATTGTAATAGGCAAAAGAAGAAGTCGGCCTCAGAATATATCAAAGAGGCCCTGGAATATAATAAAGGTGGTTGTAACCATCCAGGAGAAGAAGTCGGCCCTGCCAGTGAAAGGACACTCCCACACATGCCAGTCTTGTATAAATAAAGAGGCTAGCGCCTCACTTAGACACACTCACTTGTTCATTGAGAGACAAGTTTCAGAGCTGCAGTTGGAGAAGAGAGAGAGAGAGAGAGAGAGAGAGAGAGAGAGGCGCATATTTGGGAGAGGACATTGTGTACTTGTTTGAGTTATCTCTTGGCATTGTATTGGCTATCTATATTAAGGAAGTTTTGCTGGGTTTTATGCCCCATGAGGATTTCCCAGGATAAATGATGTGTCTCTTGTGATTGTGTATTTCTCAGTGATTTTATCATATGCTATTGTTATCTATTGAAATGAAAAGAACTATAATAATGGCTTAAACATTAACACGGTATCAGAGCCAAGATGAAGAGAGCATCTTTCACAAGAGAAAAGTGAAAAAACATCACTGTTGTCATACATTCAAATTAGGGCTTTTTTGTTGGTGAGGTATTTCAGCCCTAAAACCATCTAGAAAATTGTGCCCTCCCCCAAGGATCATTTTGGCACCTTCAGTGCACCTTTTCAATGGCTAGATCTTCCGAAAAGTGAAACCCTAGTTTCACAAAGTACTAGAAACCCAAAGTACCAGAAGTATCAGAAGTACCAAAGCACCAGAGGTACCAGAAAACTAAAAGCATCAGTCCAGAAATACGCAGATCAAGTTTGGAGGGGTAAAAGTTGGATTTTCTCAGATCCAAGCACACCAGGCTACTCGCCTCAGCCAAGCGCACCTCCTAGTAAGCTCAAAATTTGATTTTGAACATTTTCATTTTTAGACATTTTCCCAGCTTCAAGTAAAAGATGTCTGCAAGCGTTAAGGTTGTTGACAAGATAGAATGTGCGGAAAACTTTTGTGCCTGGAAGTATAGGATTGGTCTCATTCTTGAAGAGAATTACCTAGCAAGATTCGTCAAAGAAGAAGTGTCG
>ML845707.1:0-21293 GCA_009831015.1 Picea engelmannii | reverse complement strand
TTTCAACAACAATGCTTTTTATACATGTTTTAAGTAACAACTTTCATAAAAAAAACACATCGATTGTAATTGGTATTTACCAATCACTTTGTTGTTGCGTTTATGTTGTAGGGACATAGACACTACATGACTCTTATTAGTCCCTGCTGAAGGCATAGAGGGACTATAACGATCGATAATTCATTGACTTCATATTAGTTTGTCCTTTGACTAAAAATATTTGCACAATATCTATTGTTGGAACTAGGGAACTAAAAACATTGATTTTTATATAATAAAAAATACCATATATGTCATGATCTGATTGGATAACAGATTGGAGATCTTATTTCCAGCTTCTCTATTCCCAATGTTTGATATGTTAGCATATCCAAAGTTTTTGATCATATACGGTCTTTCTGAGTTTTTATTTTTTTCTTGAAATGTTTGGATATCCAAAGTTTTGAAGATAGAGAGTCAGTTTTTTATTAGTTGACTTCATATTAGTTTGTCCTTTGAATATATTTATTTTTTACATAGCCTCTATTGTTCGAACTATTGTTACTAATTTTTTTATTGTTATAAAATAATATAATAAATGTTTTTTCGTACGTAAAAGACCTGCTACACTGCATTTTTTCTTAAATGTTTACAGAGCAGTTTTGATAGACTTAAATGTTTACCTAACAGGCCTCATAGCCTTAAATGTTTACTTAACAGACCTGTTACAATACATTTTTTTCCATTTTTTTTATATGCAATGTTCTCTGCAGTGAATATGGACAATATTGTTCTTCAATGACATTGTTGGTTCACTGGTTCATGCTTGCTTCTTTCTTGTTCATTGATTTCTTATTTGCCTGTTCCTGTTGTTCTTGTTTGCCTGTTTGTCTTGTTGTAGTTTGCACACTTGGGATTTTGCAACCGCGATTGGAATTTCCCTTTTGTTGTTCCCCATTGATAGGCGGGTTTGGGTGTCGTGTTTAGATTCACTTGCTATTTGTAGTTTGCAGGTGGGAAATTTGACTACTGGGGATGCCTGAGTCGAAATCCTCTTGCATAACATCTTTGTATGTGAGGAGAAAATACGATTTCATTTTCTTATGCGTTACTGTGGCTGTGCTGGAGGTAGGTTCCGTGTCGAACATTTGGCCTTCTGTTGTTCCCCATTGACGGGTGGGTTTGGGTGCCATGTTTAGCTTCGCTTGCTATTTTCAGTTTGTAGGTGGGAAATTCGACTGTTGGGGATGCCTGAGTCAAAATCCTCTTGTAGAACATCTTTGTATGTGAGGAGAAAATACGATTTCCTTTTCCTATGCGTCACTGTGATTGTGATGGAGGTGGGTTCTGTTTTGAAAAATTGCAATCAGGAACGAGACGAAGACAAAATTACAATCATGCTTCTTTGGTCGTAGTAATCACATACAAATATGGACTGCAAGAGGATTTTGATCGCTCCCGGTATTGAAAAATACCTGTCGTGAAAACCACACATTTCTTAATTGCTTGCACAGTGGCATGCCTTTGGATGGTCCTAGAAGCTTTGAATTTTTACCTGACAGGTCTCGCAACTTGAAATATTTGGTTAACAGATGTGTTACAATACATTTTCCTCCAAATATTTTGATACAATCTTGTGTGCAGTGAATTTGGCCAATATTGTTCTTCACCCACATTCCTGGTCGGTTGGGTGGTGCTTGCTTCTTGGTTCGCTAGATGCTACTTAGTGTTGTTTGATTCAACTTTGTAGGGTTAAGGTTCTATGACTGTAGTTGGGCCTTTTGCAGTTGGATTTGTTGTTACATAGTTTTACATTTGGCTCCCCAAAAAATGCTATTAGGATAAAATGATATGCAAAATTTTGCAGTGGATGTAAACATCTCTTATGGCTTGAACCAAAGTTTGTCAAGCTCCAACTATTTTCATAGTTGACGATGTCTTTCCCATAGTTAATGTATTTCTATGGTTTCATAGTTATGAGACTAAGTGTTGTCGTGTGAGCGATAAAGTTCTTCTCTCCCTTTCCTTTTCCTCTTGTAAACTTGCTCGTTTTTCCCTTTTGTTCTTCCCATCTATTATGCATTTCTGGTTCTATACTTTGTCACGTTTTTGTGGTTGTGGGTTCCTGGGGTGGCCAATTGACAAATCATCATCTCCATATATATATTTACATCACGACTCTGACCGACTATCGTTCGTTTGCATACTTAGCCAATTTCTTCTAAACTTGCACGTTTTCCCCTTTTGTTCTTACCCTCTATTATGCGTTTCTGGTTCTATACTTTTTTCACGTTTATGTGCTTGCGGGTTCCCAGTGTGGAGAAATGACAAATCATCATCTCCATATATATCTTCACATCACGAGTCCGACCAACCACCATTCGTTTGCATACTTAGCCTATTTTATGAACGTGGGTTCGCGGATAGGTGCTATCGAACTCTGGCCACCCATGTTCATGCTATACATCTTGCAGCCAAAACTTTCGTGCTTTGCAATTTGGCCTTGGAATCCTATAACTTGCAAGCCTGGCTCTACTTATGATGACTCTGTCTGTCTGACCTGCCTTTCCATACTTAGTCGAGTATTCAAAGTTTCACGGGTTCACGTACTCCCGGGTTTAGAAAAGTTAAAAGAATTTTTCGCTCCCCTCCATCCCCAATACCTTTCACCCTTCCCAATGCACATTAATTATGATTTTAGTAGTGACAACCGACCAGACAGGTTCAAAAATATTGGCTTTAATAAGCGGAAATCTCGAGGACATCTCCCATTAAAATGCATAAACATGCGAATATTATGGGATCTGATAATTTTTTTTTGCGTCCATTTTGAATTTGCAAGAAGTGTTAGCTATTTTAGTTTTTTAAATACGCCATCATAGTAAAAGTGCAATATTGTACCACCACACTGCCATCCATGAACATGTCATCCACAGAGGTCTTGACATCATGTCCCTCTTTAATACTATGCATATGTTACAGGTTGTCATATTTGAGAATCTACTTGCATATGGGAATGTTAACTCATGCTATTGGTGACTATTCATTACACATATTTGAAAATATTGGCATTAAAAAACGTAAACATCGAGGGCATCTTCCATTAAAACGAATTAATCCAAAATCTACAGAAGATTGTACTATCATCCTCCAGCCTTGATTTTAAATACTTATTCCCATTTCTCTCTATCATCGAAGAGTTGGGATTTAAGGTGCCTTCGTTGTAATGTTCCTGGTCATGCACATGTGAGACAACTTAGAGATGCCATTCAAGACCAATTGAAAGATGAGGGAATGGTTTTATGTGCCACCATCTTTGAGAGAAATTTTTTTGTTGTTAGCGAACAGAAACTCAGACAAAAAAAATAAAAAAAAATTCAAGTGTCTTGTGATTGGTGTTGTCCTGTATTTGATGCTTTGGATGGTTGAAAGGTCTGCCTGAATATTTGTGTGTTGATCTTCTTTGTTTTTTTACTTGGAGTTGGAAGAGACTTTCAGGTCACCTTCAAAATGCTCCTTCGTTGAAGTATATAGTTTCTTCCAACAACATAGATTTGGCAAGTGTATCAAATTTTGTAGACCACACAAGAATTTATCTTTCATCAGAGGAGTCACACATACTGTGGCTTGCAAAATGGTCTGTAACATTCAAAAATGGCGTGAAATATTACTCCATTCTCAAATATATTCAAAAGGAAATTATAAATTTGGTATGTCGCAAGTATGATAAATTGTATGGGTGGTTGAATTGACATCCTAAAATTACATAAGTTTCTATTTCAAAGATTGTTGATCTACTTCTGGGTGTGGTAACAAACTTGAAAAAAGGTCATATTATTTGTCAAAATTTTTTCACTGTCCTCTGGATGTAGTAACAGACTCCACATCCAATCAACATTCTATCACCACTTCACAATTTTTTTTACTATTCCTATGCATATGGAAGCATCAGGGTCGTTGAGCTTGCCCCTCTTTGCACGAATATTCTCCTCCTACTTGAAGGTTGTTATATAACCAGGGAACGATGCTCTCAAAACTTTCTAATGTGTGCATCGACATGTAACTGGGAAAAGTTAATGGAAAGGAATTATGGATTATGAACTTTGCAACACTTTTTGAGGATTACTTTATACTACCACCTTCCACAAGAAGTTTCTCCTGTTCAGGTAATGATTTGGTTTCTGAAAATCACCTTTTACTACCACCATCATGTAATCATTTTATTTCATTCTTTATAAGAGACCTTAATGTAGTGGTGTATTCCAACATTGTTTCCACCTACAATTTCTTATTTTTTAAAATATACAACAATGTATTTTTTGAACGCACGATTGCTCGAAAAGTTTTAGGTGTTGTTTGGGATTCATGCACTTCAAGGATGTTAATTAATCACAGAATTAATATTGCTTGTGCCAATGCAATTGAGTCGTCGTCCACTATGGAAATTGCATTAACACTGCAATGTCAGATAATAGATGCCTGGCATGTGCCTAATGTCAATGTCATTGTCGCACATGACACCCACCATCCAAAGATTATGGACTCAAAGAAACATTGTAGTTGTCGTGACAAAGAAACACTAAAGCCGATGTTCTTTGCAGGTCTGACACTCTTGCAGTCTAAGTGCTTTGACAATGACAACCCTGCTTTTTCATCGCATTTCCACAGTGCAGTCAATAGCATTGTTCCCATTGCCACCACCAATGTCAATGTCCGAAGCCGAAGCTATATGGAGCTTGGGGTCACCACCAGTGTGGATTCCTAAAGGTGAAACTACCTGGAGCCTGCGATCATGACTTCTTGCACTTGACATTAGTATCAGTAGAGATTGAAATTTGATTGTATGTCGATTTTGTTACTGCATCCAAAGGTCTCTCAACACTCTTTGACATAGAAACTGGCTCTCTGTCAAGTTTGTTACAACTTTGGCATAAAATGTTCTGTAATTTTATAATGTTGATTCAAACGCGCATACGGTTTCTCACGTTTATGGGTCTCCAATTTTATAATTTCCTTCTAAGTGTATCCAGGCATGGAGTAATATTTGGTGTCACTTCCGAACATTTAGACCATTTTGTGGCTCGCCATGTCTGCCACCCCTGCGACGAAAGATATATTCTGATGTGATCTACAACATTTGATACACTTGCCAGATCTGTGCTGTTGGAAGAAGCTGTGTACTTCAACAGAGGAACATTTTGCAGCTGGCTTGGATGTCCCTTCCAATTTACAGTAATAAAAAAAATAAGTTCAACATACAAATCTTCAAGCAGTCTTTTCAACCAAACAAATGATCGAATACAGGGAGAATAACAGTCACAACATACTTGAATTTTTTTTTTGTCTCAGCTTTTGTTGGCTAACATAATTTGTTTCTCCCAAAGCTGACATCACATAAAACCACTCCATCGTCTTTGAATTGGGCCTGAATCACATCTGCAGGTTGTCTCAGATGTCAATGTGATCTGGATTTATGTAGGAACACAATGAAATACATAAATACATAAATACACACAAACACAGAGATGCAACGGAAATAAGACTTCATTTCATTAATAACAAATGACTGAAAAATGCTTACAGACAGAATGGAAATAAACTAGCTAGGGCGCTGGTAGCTTATCTTTGAGAAGAGATGTGGTGGCTAATGGCCTATGAACTACCCATTACAATGAGGCTCGAAGGCCTATATATTACTGAGAAACAATGGAAAACCCTAAACCTCCAAAAACCTAACCCTAGGAGATGAAACGCCAGAATATGGGCCCCGTTGGGGTAAATTGGTACACCAATTTCCCATGACTTTGGCATACTATCTCTATTTGACGCACATGATACATTGTTAGAAAGATCTATCCGAGGAATACACTACAGACAGTGAATATTGAGTCTGGAACGAACTCATATTCATCGAAGCATTCATGCCCAAAAAAATTTCATTTAGGGCCTCAAAACAACTCCGGAAGTTCAGGACCTGAAGAACTGCTAAAAATAGTAAATTGTGCTACAATTAAGGAAACTGAAAAACTGAAAGAAACAATGGTGTGGGTCCAAGTGGAATAGGTGGGTGACCACCAATATCCACCTGGATCAGTCCTCCCCCCTTAGGAAGAAATTGTCCCTATTGCATTGCGTTCCTCCATGAGACGAGGAAACTTCTGCTGAACTTGGTCCCTGGTGAGCCACTTGCCCTGGTGAAGGAGTTGGCCTGCTTTGACAACTCGATATAGCTGGATCCTTTGTTGGAGGGTGTTCTTGATCTGTATGTCCATAATTCGATCAATTGTGGCTTGTTCCATGCAATATGGTTTTAACTCTGTTGGTGTGAGTTGTTATACCATGTCGGATGTGTCTAGTAGAGGTGGAAAGTAGGACCGAAGGCGGTCCACATTGAACACTGGGTGCAGACCAAGGAATGGTGGAATATCGAGCTCAAAGGCATTGTCCCCTACAACCTTGGTGATGGTGTATGACCCATATCGGAGTGGGCGAATCTTGCGGTAGGGTCCAGGGAGGTGCTCCTTTTGCAAATGTAGCCACACTTTGTCGCTCACCTGGAAGTTGTGTGGCACCCGATGTTGATCATGTCGTTGCTTGTACTTAGCATTGGCTATGTCCAACATGTCATGAACTTGTTGGCGGATGTGATGAATGCGCTCAATGAAGCTATTTACCTTGTCATCCTCAGACTGGACATGGGTTGAATCTTCCCGAGTAGCCGCAAATGGCATGGCTACGTCAATGGGACATAGTGGCTGGAATCCCAAGCCCACTTGAAAGGGGTTGTGGCTGGTTGAGCTATGGAGAGCTTGGTTGTAGCTGTGTTGTACATAGGGGAGGCTCTCATCCCATGTGCRTGGATGCTTTGAGTTGTACATGCGTAGAATGTGTACAATCATTCGGTTGAYGACCTCTGTCTGGACGTYAGTTTGTGGATGGAAAGTTGTGGACTTGGTGAGCTTGGTGTCTAGCATCGACCAGAGGCTGTACCAAAATGYACCGAGAAACCTGCTGTCTTGATCTGAGATGATAGACTGTGGGATCCCAAAGTGTACCCACACTCATTCAAAGAAGAGTTTAGCAGTGGCTTCTTCTATGATATTCTTCTTGCAGGCCATCATAATGGACATCTTCGAGAATCGGTCGATGACCACAAAAATAAAGTCATTGCCATGCTTAGTAGAAGTAAGGTCCGACATGTAATCCATAGAGATGGATTCCCATGGTTGACTGGGGGTAGGAAGTGGAGTATAGAGGCCTTGCTTCTTGATGGTCGGTTTGGCAATGGCGCAAGCAGTGCATGACTTGATGTACTTCCCGACATCTTGTTGAAGGTTCGGCCAATGGAAATACTTTTGCAGTACTGTCATGGTTTTCTCGACCCCAAAATACCCAGTGACCCGAATGTAGTGCGCCTCCCAAATCATCTTGGCACGCTCGCTTGAAGGAACACAAAGGTGTCCCAGGTGACAAAGTAGGGAATCCTGGAGGTGAAAATTGGGAACTTTCTTACCCTCCAAGAGTGTATTGTATGTGTGGCCAAATTCTGGATCACTTGTGTAGAGAAGCAGCCAATCAGAAGTCTCATGCTCACAAGAGTTGAGCACAGTGGTTAGCACCATGATGGGTGGTCGACTGAGGCAGTCTGCAACATTATTGGTGTTGCCTTTCTTGTACTTAATGTTCAAATGAAACTGTTGTAGGTATGTGGACCACTTCTGATGGCGATCGTTCTGCAACTTCCCTTATGTCTGTATGAATTCCAGGGGTTGGTGGTCTGTTTGGATGACCGTTTCCTTTCCCAAAATGTAATGCTTCCATTGCTGACAAGCCTGCACAATGGAATACATTTCTTTGTCATAAGTGGGATACTTCTGGACTGTGTCGGAAAGTGTCTCACTGTGATATGCCACTGGATGCCCATGTTGAGTAAGGACTGCCCCAATGGCATAGTCAGAGGCATCTGTCTCGATCTCAAATGGTTGTTGCAAGTCTGGTAATGTGAGCATTGGTGCAGAGCAGAGGCGATGCTTCAACTCCCCGAACGCCTTCTGTTGAGATTCGAACCAAAAGAATTTTGCTTTAGCTCCTCCCTTGGTGAATTGACTCAAGGGCCAAGTGATATGAGAGAATCCCAACACAAACCTACGGTAGAAATTGGCAAGACCTAAAAAGATGCGGAGCTTTGTTAGGGTGGTTAGGGTTGGCCAATCCTGAATGACTTGGATCTTTGCTGGATCCACATGCACCCCTTGCTCATCAATAATGTATCCCAGATACTGAACCTGGGTCATGCCAAAAGTGCATTTCTCCAATTTGGCACACAACTTGTGTTTTCCCAGTGTTTGGAGGACCTGTCGGATGTGGTGGAGGTGCTCTTCCCAAGTCTGGCTGAAGATCAGAATGTCATCTAAGTATACCACTACAAATGAGTTGGTGAATGGTCGTAGGATGTTGTCCATTAGCCTTATGAAGGTTGCAGTGGAATTCATCAACCCGAATGGCATGAACAACCATTCAAAAAGGCCCTCCTTGGATTTGAAGGCAGTGTTCCACACATCAGAGGGTTCGATTGGTACCTGGTGATACCCCGACTTCAAGTCGATCTTGCTGAAATATTTCACCCCCTTGAATTGGTCCAGAAGGTCATCAATCCGTGGGATCGGGTACCTATTCCGAACAGTTCTCTTGTTCAGTGCCCGATAGTCAATGCAAAGTCTCCAAGTCCCATCCTTCTTCTGCACCAACACGATTGGGCTCCCACAGGGTGATGAACTTGGTTGGATGTGACCTTTCTGCAACAGCTCCTGAATCTTCCTCTTGATTTCGTCATTCTCCAGAACAGAGCGTCGATAGATGGGTCCATTGGGCAGTGACGCACCTGGGGTCAGATCGATGGGGTGCTTGACCTGGCAGTGTAGAGGCACCCCTGCGGGGGAGGTGAAGATATCCTCGTACTCCTCCATGACCTTATCTATCTGTTGTTTTCGTGTAGCGGGGCCCTGTCTGGAGGTCATGGCCACAGTCTTCCTCTTTCCCCGAGGGAAGATCATCAGGAAAACAAATTTCTTAGTTTTGGAAATGAGGTTACTGCATTGTTTTGCAGTAACCAAAGAGATGGTGGTAGGCGGTGCTATCTCGGTATCCTGTACAACTTATTTCCCAAGGTGATAATAACAACACGAGGCCTGGACTCATACACATCATGTCGCTTCCACAAGTACGGTTGGCCTAATAATACATCAGAAACATCAAGAGGAGCAACGTCACATAATACCTCATCCGTGAAGGGCTTGATGCTGTAGGGAAGGCGACATTGTTGGATGACACAGAGGTCCTGTCCTTAGTGCAACCACCCGATGGTGTATGGTTGTGGGTGTGCTATGGTTGGCAAGCCCAACCGCTTCACAACCTCTACCGAGATGAGATTCTTTTGGCTCTCGCTGTCGACAATGAACTACAACGGGGAACCCTTTACCCACATCTTGGAATGGAAGAGACGCTCCGCCTCCTCTGGATCTTCTAGTTCCTCCTTCTGGATCTTCGTGGTGGAAACGATGGTGTTGGGCTCCGCATCGATAATCTGCTTCCCCCTATCATTCCCCTTGTTGGTTTCTGATTCAGAGTCGGATCATGCATCCGATTCAGAAGCCTTCAACTCGGCTACCAGCGACTGCTTGGCCCGACACTCACTTGTGTTGTGAGTGGAGCTCTTATGGAACTCACACCACTTCCTCGTGTCCTTTTTTGGCTTCGTGGTGTGGTTCTTTGCTTGTGGCTTTGGCAGGTTATCCTGGGCCACCCCACCTTGGCTTGGTCCTTTGTTCTGCGGTTTGGGGGTACCTTTCCCTTGCTTCTGATTCGTAGACCCAATGTCTCGCTTTTTCTGTTTGAACTTCTGCTCAATCTTGGCAGCATATCGGTATGCCACACCAAACGAGGAGATGTCGAGGAACTCCATTTCCTCCTGAATGTATCTGTGCAGACAATTGAGGTACTTTAACACCAAATGTTTCTTTGAATCTTTGATACCCAACTTTGTGCATAGGGTATGAAACAGATTTGTCATCTCATGCACATCTTGGTCCCTTTGCTGCCACAACATAGTCCATTGTATGTATTTGTCCTCATAGCTCCCCACGGGATAATATTGTTCTTTGATGGCATCTCGGAAAAAATTCCAAGTGGGTGTGGCTGAGAACAGAGAGGGTTCCCCCTCGCCCTGTTGCTCCGAGTAGGTTTCCCACCAGTCCTTGACATGGGGGGCGGCTTTGAGGAGTGTGAAAATAATCCATTCTCGGTCGAAAAATTCATGAACCGAGAAATATCCTTCTAACAGATTCAACCATCTATCTACGACATCTGCATTTATTTGGCCCTCAAATATGGGAATTTCAAAGTTTACTTGTACCTTAAAAGGAGTGGTGCCTCCAGAGTGGCTGTTGGATGTCGATGCGCCGCTAGTGGGAATCCATTGAAGAATCTGGGCAAAGTTGTCCATCATCGCGTTCCTTTGTTTCTCGAGGGCCTCCTCGAGCAAAATTTTGATAGGATCTCTTGCTCCCTCATCTTTCTTTTCTTCCCCCATGGGTGGTCGTCGGGGTTTGCGAGACTAATCTTGCAAAGGTTCAACCAGATTGAGCCCCATCTCCTTATACCCCGACCTCGTTGGGGACATGCAAAGAAAGATTGAGAACGAGCAGACCGCTCTGATACCACTGATCCAGATTATGTAGGAACACAATGAAATACATAAATACACATCAACGCAGAGATGCAGTGGAAATAAGACTTCATTTCATTAATAACAAATGATTGAAAAATGCTTACAGACAGAATGGAAATAAACTAGCTAGGGCGCTGGTAGCTTATCTCTGAGAAGAGATGTGGCGGCTACTAGCCTCTGAACTGCCCATTACAATGAGGCTCAAAGGCCTATATATTATCAAGAAACAATGGAAAACCCTAAACCTCCAAAAACCTAACCCTAGGAGATGAAACGCCAGAATATGGGCCCCGTTGGGGTAAATTGGTAAATCAATTTCCCGGGGTCGTAACTTTGGCACACTATCTCCGTTTGATGCACATGATACATTGTTAGAAAGATCTATCCGAGGACTACACTGCTAACAATGAATATTGAGTCTAGAATGGACTCATATTTTCCAGAGTGTTCATGCCCAAAAAACGTCGTTTAGGGCCTCAAAACAACTCCGAAAGTTTAGGACCCGAAGAATTGCTAAAATAGTAAATTGTGCTACAATTAAGGAAACTGAAAAACTCAAACAAACAATGGTGTGGGTCCAAGTGGAATAGGAGGGTGGCCACCAATATCCACCTGGATCACAATGATTAAGAACATTACAAGGAAGGCACCTTAAACCCCAAGTTTTCGACGACAGAGGGAAATTAACACTTAGCAAAGTATGGAATGTTGAATAACCAACCAATGCAAGTAGGCCATATCTAGAAGAGACGAGATATTAAAAAATATGGGATATATGTAGTTGGCAACACCAATGATGTCCAAGACTCGAAATTGATATTCAATTCGTTGTTTTTTACAAATCAAGCATTTGATGGTCAAGTTGAAATCTATAAAAGATTGTCAACAAGCTTCATTATTGTACATATTTTCTTTTCTTTTGTCGGCGACAGGCCCAATCACAGTCATTATGGAAAATAATCTCAACTGTATTTTGTAACCCACTTTATTTGAATATAGAATATTTGAGTTTTTTGTATGGTGTTTTCCAATCTTTGGTGTTGTTTTTTATTTTGTTTTGTACTTTTTTGTGTGTGTGTCGTTAAACATGGATGACAAGCTTTTCTTTCTGCTTCCCAACACTTCGATTTAAATAAAGGCCACTATGTTCACTCCTTAAATTTTACATGGAACAATAATTTGTCATAGACCATACTTATGTGGCGCCTGCCCTATACTTAAAGAAAGAAATGGGAGGACCCATCCTGCTTTGATTCTTCGGGGTCTCGTAAATAGAATGAATTAATGACTCTATTACAACAAGGCAACTCAAGTGTTGACGTCATGTTCCTGTTCAATATTTTTCATATATTGCAGTTTCTTCTATTTGATAATATCCGTGCATATAAAAAATGTTGTCATATGTGTGTGTATATATATATATATATATATATATATTATTATTATTATTATTTTCTTATTTTTTTTTATTTCTTTCTGTTGCTTATGGGTTTCAACGAAATTTGCGAACCGAACAACATCCTGCAAATTGGAAGATGATTTGCATTTGGACCAGAAATAATCTATTAATATATATTAATATGAATTCTATTGGAATAAATATAAGCACTTTCTCTTTAAATTTTCCCTGTTTTCTCGCCCTCTATTATCCCTTTGTGGTTCTATATTTAGTCACATCTCTATGGTCACGACCTCTTGGATTTTTGGATTGGCATATGCTTATATTTATCTACATCCTCACACCATGAGCTCGACTGACCGCATTACCTTTCAATACTTAGCCAATTATATGACCATCGGGTCCCGAGTTTGCGGTATCCAACACTTATTTCCCCTGTTCCTTCATATACATCTTGCACCCAAAGAAATTTCATGATTTGAAACTTATGATTTTACTAGTGAGGACTGAACAGGGGTTCGGAAATATTGGCATTAATAGACAAACAATAGATGTTTTTCTGTGATATACTTAGCCCTTTTCCCCTTTTCTTCTTCCCGTTTATTATCGCTTTGTGGTTATATACTTAGTCGCCTTTCTATGATCGCGGGTTCCAGGGTTGGCGGGCTGACAAATCTTCATCTCCATCTATATCCTCACATGACGAATCCAAATGACTATTGTTCCTTTCCATACTTAGCCAATTTTATGGTCATAGTTGCCAGGTTGGCCTTTTCAAACTCTGCTGCTTCTTGTTCCATGATATACATCTTGCACACAAAACTTATGTGATTTTTAATTCCACCGCAGACTCCTCGAACTTGCAACCTTCACTCTACCAGGGTTCACAAATGTTTCAAAGTATCTGTCGCTTCCATCCATCCCCACTAACTTCGTGCCCTTCACAAAATACATTGATTATGGTCTTACTAGTGACGAATGAACACATTGGTATGAAACAATTGGCACCCAGACCTCCACCATATACAAATTGACTACCAGACTACGACATCGTCCCCTCTTCCGTGTTACACATTATGCATTTAAATATTTTGAGCGCTACAATTTGACCGTCGTGACCTCACGTCTTCTGGGGAGACCTTATCACCCTGTTTCGGATCCTCGCGTTGGCGGGTTCATGAAATCTCCAATTCCTAGTCACTGTTTCCTATTCCGACCATCCTCGTACTTCTTTCCAAATATGCAACACCAAAGGTTTAATGCTAAGATGCCATCATGCAACAACCGTAAATATTGTCATTAATAAGCAAAATCCTTGAGGACTAACCATCCCTATAGAACTTGTCTAGAAACATGCAGAGAAGATCTTGCCAGGTAATGGGAAATCTATTACAAATTTCAATATATTAGCGAAAAAAAGTTCGGGCAAGCGTTTCCCTATTCCATACTTGAACACTTTTTTGATTGCGGGTTCTCAGGCCGACAACTTCAAAATTGTGCTTCGAATCTTCTGCGACTTGCAAATAGTGCATGGGGTTCCGCAATATACAATTTGTCTGCTAGAATGCCCCGTCACGAGCCCGACCGTCTGTCATTCCTTTCAATACTTAGCCCCAAATTGGCTGTATCTCCATGACGTTGTACATTTACTATGTATCGTATCTGACCTGCTGTTTCCCTATTCCATACTTAGACACTTTTTCGATTGTGGGTTCCCGGACTATCGGGCTCAAGATTTTGTTTCCAATGTTCCGCGACTAGAAAACAATACCCAGATTTTGTTTCTTGTTCCGTGATATACATCTTTCACTCAAAACTTTCGTGATCTACAATTCCACCATGGAATCCTCGAACTCGCAACCTTCACTCTACCAGGGTTCAAAAATGTTTCAAAGTATCTGTTGTTGCCTTCCATCCCCACTAAGTTCATGCCCTTCGCAAAATACATTGATTATGGTCTTACTAGTGACAATTGAACACACTGGTACGAAACAATTGGCACTCAGACCTCTGCCATATACAAATTGACTGTCGGACTGCGACATCGTCCCCTCTTCCATGTTACACATTATGCATTCAAATGTTCCGAGCACTACAATTTGACTGTCGGGGCCTCACGTCTTCTGGGGAGACCTTGTCACCCTATTTTGGATCCTCGCATTGGCGGGTTCACGAAATCTCCAATTCCTAGTCACTGTTTCCTGTTCCATCCATCCTCGTACTTATTTCCAAATATGCAACACCAAAGGTTTAATGCTAGGACGCTATCATGCAAAAACTGTAAAGATCATCATTAATAAGAAAAAGCCTCGAGGACTAACCATCCCTATAGAACTTGTCCAAAAACATGCAGAGATGATCTTGCCAGGTAATGGGAAAGTTATTGAAAATTTCAATATATTAGAGAAAACAAGTCAGGGAAAGCGTTTCCCTATTCCATACTTGGACAATTTTTCAATTGCGGGTTCCCAGACTAACGAGCTCAAAATTGTGTTTTGAATCTTCCATGACTTGCAAACAGTGACCGAAGTTTCGCAATATACAATTTGTCCGCTGGAATGCCCCGTCACGATCCCGATCGTTCACCATTCCTTTCAATAATTATCCCTTAAATTGGCTGTATCTCCATGACGTTGTACATTTACTATGTATCGAGTTCGACCTACCATTTCCCTATTCCATACTTAGAAACTTTTTCGATTGCGGGTTTCTAGATTGGTGGGCTCAGGATTTTGTTTCTAATGTTTTACGATTAGCAAACAATACCTGGAGTTTCGTGATACACAATTTGTCCGTAGGAATGCACCATCATGCCCTCTTCCGTGTTACATGTTTTGTGGTTAACACTCCCAAGAGATACAATTTGACCCTCGGGCCCTCACCTCTGCTGGCTGTATCTTCTAGCCCTATTTTGAAGCGTTGCCAACCGCTTTCGATAATTAGCCATTCCTTAATTGTTGTTCCCTATCCCTGCCACCTTCCTACTTTTCTTTGAATATGCAATTGGCAAGCTTCATCATGCATGGACCTTAAACATGTCATTAATGAGTGAAACACTTGAGGAGATCTCCCACACCTTTGCCATATACAAATTAACCACCAGACTCCCATATCATCCCCTCTTCTGTGGTACACATTTTTCACTCAAGTTATGAGACATACAATTTGACCCTCGGGAAGTCACGTCTCTTGGAGAACCATTGTAACCCTAATTCTAAAGTCCGTCTGACTGCTTTCCATACTTTCCGATTTCATGGAATCTCTTTCGCAGTTCCTCGGGTTGGCGGGTTCACGAAATCTCCAATTCTTAGTAACTGTTTACTGTGCCCGACCAAGGTTTAATGCTAACAGTCCATCATGCAACAACCGTATAGACCATCATTAAAAACAAAAATCGTCGACGAGACAGTGAAATTTAAATGAAGCTCGACTCCTCGAATTTAAATTAATTTATCTTCTCTTATTTTATCTTTTCTACCCAGAGACATGCAGAAAAGATGTTTCCACGCAATGGGATATATATTACAAGTTTTAATTTATTAGCGAAAATGAATTCTCCCAAACGTTTCTCTATTCCATACTTGAACCAATTTTTTGATTGCAGGTTCTCAGATAGGCGGGCTCATGTTTTCACTTCCATTGTTTCGTGTCCTGCAAACATTACTCAAACTTCCGAAATATACAAATCGCCCTCTGGTCTGTCCCATCATGCCCTCTTCCATGTTATGCGTTTTTCACTCAAAAAAATTTGAGACATACAATTTGACCCTCGGGCCCTCAGCGCCAACAATTGTACCTTGGAACCCTATTTTGAATCTCGCCGGACCGCTTTCGATAATTAGACACTCCTTAATTTCTCTTTCCTGTCCCCACGACCTTCATACTTATTTCTTAATATGCAATTAGTAACCTTTCATGCTAACAACTCACCATGCAGGAACCGTCAACATTGTCATTAATAAGCGAAACGCTCGAGGAGATCTCCCATTAATACACATTAAACCAAGATCTGTGGAGAGTTATATTATCCCTTCCGATTGTTCATCTCAAACATGGGTCGTCGCGTTGGCCTGTTTAGGAAGTATCCAATCCTTAATTTCTCATTGCCGTATCCGCCATGTTCGCACTTCTATGTATGAAATTATTAGTCTTTAATGCTAACAATGCATCATGCAACAAGCGTCAAAATTGTCATTAATGAGAAAAGGTCTCGAGGAGATCTCCCATTCACACATTTGGACCAAGATTTGCGCAGGGTTGTATTATCCCTTCCAACTCTTCAATTCAGACATCGTCTGGAGTAAACAAATGTTCTTGTAAACTTATGGTAGTAGCTCGACAACATTTCTATGGAGATACAGTTAATATCTTCGGACGTAAGGACCAGAACTTCCAGTGGTCTAGAGCATACTCTTACTATTCATCCTGTTCCACCCAGAACAAAGTGATTTGGACCTTTGGAATCACTCGTGCAGGCTGCGTCCCTGAGGTTTTTGAATGTAAGGAGGTGGTCTCTTGGTGCGTCGAAAAATATATTTCAAGCCAAAGAATTATTCCACTGGGCGACCATTCTTTGGTTTCTTTGTCGACTCAGGTCTTCCGCAAGATGTTAAGATTGTCAGAGCCAACATTGACCTTCATAGGACAAGACTGCAAGCAGTTCCTAGAAAAACATGATAACGGGTTGGTCCTCTTACCCGAGTTCCTCGAAGACCCGACAAAAGTTCCTGAAGATATCACAAAGTTGCAGGTCAGTTCCTTTAGAAATCCGTTCCAGAAAATTCTTGGCTGGTTTACAAGAACAACGGGAAAAGAATCCATGACAAGCATTTCCCGTATAGTTATTTATATTTTGTACTTCACAGTCAAGGAACAATTCATTTTCGATTAGGGGAAGATAATTTCCATTGAAATCTGTTCCCATCTGTCACGATTCAAAGAATCGAATAAATTTTATATGTCATCCTACTTGATTTTCACAATAGTGCATTGTTGTTCGTTTCCAAAACTGTCTCCGTTCAAGAAAATAAACTATGAATTCGACCCAGTAACATTCTAGTACCAGGCCTTATGGAGGCACAAGGCCTCCCATTTTTTTTATGAGGTTTTTAATGACTTTGTCTCAGTTTTCAAAGATTTATTGTTAGGAAAGGATGCTCCCTGGATATCTAGCCAGGCAACCAAGTTTTTGGACAGGAAGGGGATACTTGAACAAAAGGAAAATTGTAGTGTACTAATGGTCTTCGACTCCAAGGAAAATCCTGCTTTCCTTCCATGACACATCACAGACAAGATGTTTGTTACATAAATAGCAATACAATACAACTACTGGTTTCATTTTTTCCACTACAAGAGAAAAAAACAGTTCCTTCCTCTGCCCTGGAAAGTCGGGGACTTCGTGTGCAGACACGTCAACAAGATTGACGAATTCGTAGGCCATTTCAAGAACTTGAACCTAACATATGCTGAAAGGCTAAAATGGTTCAACCCTAATGGGATTTTTAGAGAACATTTACTATTTGTTGGCTTTAGCAGCTCTTTTATCCATAGACGCCTGATGGAAGACAAAGACAATGACGAAAACACTCCTGCTTCTGACGATTGCGACGTAGAGACATTGCAAAGCGTGACTGAATTGTATAGAAAACAGGGAAAAGTATCCGATGAGAAGAGTTCCTAGTCCCCGATCAACACTCCCAAGAGCACGAAATCACGGAGCATCGCTTCAACGACCCACCCCAGTAAGAAAGCAACCTAGAAATCTTCAACCGAAGGAGGACATAAGAACCCTCCTTATGCAAAAATTGATAGTTCTCATAAGCTTCCCATGACGAAGAAGAGAAAAAACATTGTAGGGTAGGCGAAAGAACCAAAAATTGAAAGTAAGCACATGCAACTTGAAACTGAAATTGAGCACATGCACAAAGTTCACCCATCCACGGATGCGATGCACCATAGTTCCACGATGGAAATAGCTGAGGCTGACATTTTTTACGAAGATGAATCCTTTGTATTCTAGAGCGTTGTTTTTGACAGCCAATCTAAAAGTGTAATCATTGAAAAGAGAGATGTAACAAATAAGAAAGGAAAATCACATACAAAGATTAACTTTAGGAAAATGCGGCTGTCCCAAATCTCCCGATTTCACCACGTAACCGATGATGCTCTTGATGATTCCATTGGAGGAATTGAAGTGAATAATTCCAGACTGAACAACCGAGTCAAGGAATTGGAGGAGGCTTTCATTGCTACCCCAGAGTTTTCCAGTGCTTTAGAAAAAACTGTGCTTGCTACCCCTACAACCAAGTTAAAAGGATCCTCCAGCCTCCTCACATCATGTAGAGCCGTTGTAGAGAAGAACATCAAGAAAAATTTCAACTAATTACTGAAGTCTGGGAAACATCACAAAATACAGCTTCCTTTCGAAAGAGGGAAAATGATTTGCATGAACATTTGCAAACGAATTTAAAAAATGAAGAACATTTCTATGAACAGATGGTGACCCCTTTTGCCAAACATGCCATCAACAACTCGGATCTGAAAAGAAGAGAAGATGATCTCCCATGCCAAAAGTGGATCAAACAATTAAAAGCATGATGGCAAAAGAAAGTTAAGAACCCGCAGCTCATTGTCGAATCATGTGAACAAGCCATATTAGAGAAAGAAGAATTATTAAGAAACTTGACCCAAATAGACTTAGCCAGAAGTACTAACGAGGTTCAAGACCCAAACTTAATCTTCAAATCCTTGTCCTTGACCAAAGAAGCCTTCGATGAACAACTTGATATTTTAAAGGGGTTGTCTTTAGAATAGTTTTACGACATCATTGAATATGGTGTATATGAGGTCGAGAACTGGCTAGTGGACTATTCGACACACAATGAAGAAATTGAACAGGCTCTGCAGAGTATTTCTATGGATCTAAGGAAATTAGAAAATGAGCTTTTCGACATAGAAATCCAGGATGAAATCAACGTGGCCCCCATGAGAAGCTATATTGAAGAATGGTTCCAATGGAGAATGGACAAGCTCATCGACGGAGAGAAACAACCGGTTAGCAAGATTTCAGTGGCCGTCGACGACAACAACAAAAACGCATCGACTTCATAGTAAGTCTATACTGATCGCATCTTGTTTTCTTTATCAATCCAATTATTCTACCTCTTTAAATAGAAATCTCTAACCAAAGAATCATAACTTCCAATTTCTTCTTTTCAAGTCTTCCTCTCTACCATCGTGCACTTCTTCTTTCTACAGTCCTATTTCTTGTACTTATTTCTTTTATGGTCCAGGAGAGCCCTAATCCCAGTCTATATGACAAACACATTTAAATTTCCAGAAATATGGAACAAATTCCAAAAATATGTAACAAACATTATCAATTTTTGATAAATTTCAAAGAAAACTAATTCGGGAATGCAATTTTTTTTTCCTTCAACTATGCTGGATGTCAAGAAATTGTGTTTATTATATTTGAATGTTTAATGTGTGTGATTCCTGGTCCTTTTTTCCAGGAACCTTTGTTGCAAAGCATTATTAATTTTTGATAAATTTCAAAGAAAACTAATTCGGAAATCCTAATTTTTTTTTTCTTTCAACCATGATGGATGTCAGGAAATTGTGTTTATTATGTTTGAATGTTTAATGTGTGTGATTCTTGTGCAAGGAATTATTAATTTTTGATAAATTTCAAAGAAAACTAATTCATAAATGCTAATTTTTTTTTTCTTCAACTCCGCTGGATGTCAGGAAATTATGACATCAATTTTCTAAGTCCCATGTTTGAACTATACACACCCCAAGAAAAAAATGCCTCATTCGCATATTAACCTTGGGACAAGCCAAATGTCTTGTGTCTGGCCTGTGACACGTTGCCACAGGTCATCCTTTGCATGGATGCCACATGTACTTCAAGCTGCTTCCCACGTGTCTGTGCTCAGTCCCGCCGTAGCAGTGCATTTATTCCCATTCCAACCTGCCAGGGACTACGCTGCCATGCAACACTTGTTAATTTAGGATCAACAATATGTATGCCTTTTGGGTATAAATGTAAATATGACCTTTATGAGTAATCATCTCTTAATAGAAATTGATGATAATTTTATGATCATAAAATTGGCTAGAAATGTATATATGATATTTATGAATAATCATCTCTTATTAGAAAATGAAATGATGACCATTTTCTATTCATTTTTTTTATAATAATATAAAATTAGAATTTTGGAAAAATACAATGTTTTTAAATAAACCTATTGAAAGGCTTCCATAACAATGTTCGTCTTTTTATAACTTATCATTATCTATCTCAACCTCCAACTCTTTCACCTAGAAATCATCTTTCTTGAAGGTGGCAAAACCTATCATAACTCAATTATCAATTGCCAATGAGGATAGTCATTAGTGGATGCTATCTGTGAATCTGGGTTGACACAACATCATTATTCAAGGAAAACCATGCTACCTAAAATGACTTGTTAGTGGTCGGTAAAGGGGCATACTTTCACTCCTGCTAGATCTTAGGTTGTTAACCTATTTCCTTACGTCTGTGGAGGACAGACTCTTAGCTAATTGAAAACAATTTTGGGACCTACTCCAGGATCAAAAGGTAGTTTCAGCCTAGACAGTACCAACGAGAAAGTTAGTGTCTCCTGTGGTCATTGTCGAGGCTACCTCTAGTAGGGTCATGTTCTTTCTAGTAGCATTTATGCTTAGTCCAATGCATGGAACCAAATACTATCCTCAATTGTAGTTTAACTGCTTGCCTAAGAAGATTATGGATAATCACCTATGATAGCAAATACAAATATAAAAATTTGAAAATTTGAAATTATAATTTTTTTAATTAAACTTAATTAAAGACGCCCACCACAATTTTCTGGCTCCTTTTTTTATCGTTTTTCATTATTTATTATGATTTGCAACTCTTTGAGCCTTGCTCGAGTTTTCATTTTTTTGATCAAGCAAGTAGGAATATGTAAAGCCTTTAAAATCACAAAAAAGTTAAACACTACAATGCTCATTGTAGGAATTTGCTTGATGGCTCTTGAATTCATATTAGAGAAATTTTAGGGTAAAAATAGGCTTCAAAACATAAAATGTGCTATCAACATCAATTTTAAAAGAACCAATAGGATTTAAGATGATGATGTCAACTATAAGGGTAGATAGTTTTGGAGGGAAAGGGAA